>VDFB02140353.1:0-15122 GCA_007258455.2 Sequoia sempervirens
TATAGCATAATTTTCGATCTCGTAGAGAAGTATATTTCGTTGATGTGTGCAATTCTCTAGAAACCTAGATTTCTTCATCCAGTGTATCCAATACACGGAAAGAGAAACTGACAAAGATGGAATCCAAACCAACAAAAAATAATAATTAAATGGCCCCTTTTTATTGAAATTAAGAGATCATGAACTAAGCTTGGGAGAAAATGGATCAATAGTGGTCAAAATACCAATATCAAGAAGAGTATTACAATGAGACACTTGAGTAGTTCTCTAGAATTCTAGAAAAGATGTCATATGTGCATTAAATCGACATGGGTGAGCTATGGAGTACTGCACTCCATTGAATATATACATATTTAAATTGGAAATATTATAATATTTATATGTCAATAGTTGTATTTTAGTGTGATGGATATGTAAATACTCATGTATAAAGTAGATTGATAAGTTTTAGTGAGTTGTTTTGAATTGAGTTTTATTGTTTATATTGATTGGTAGATTGATGAGGACAACAAAGTGCACATATTTAAGGATAAAGATGTGTAGGATGTTCAAGATAGTTTGAATGATTAAAGGCCATGACACAATTTGTTTACCTATATTTGTCATTTCTATGCTTAAATAATTGATTATAGCATGTTTAATAAGCATATTTTTATACTAGAAATTTCCTTTTCTTAAGATGCCACAAATAGGAGGATCCATCTCATCCAAGACTCAAAAGTGAACGTTGCTCTCATTGTACCTCATAGTTTGTAACTTGGTAGATGGGGTGACACATTATCATCCTCACCAATTTGGGTACAACCCCTTAGGATCTAAATTTTATCTTTTGTTTATCTATTTTTGAAATTATCTCATGTTAAGATTATACTTTCAAATTATAATTCCAATTAATTTGAAATCCTCTAGCATAATATGTCCATGTTAGCATTTGCAATTTAGAAATTTTCTTCTCACTTAATATATTTTGGATATGATGAAAGCCTTTTTAATCCTCTCTTGCTCCTAATGGAGCATGGAGTATGATTGTTTAATTTTTTTACTACTCATAGTTGAGTGTCACCTTCATTGATGTATTGTATGTACACTAATGCATATATACCTCTTGATGGAGTCTCTATGATATTTAGGGTTTTATAGGTCTGTTGGTCCAATAAACTTGCCAAAAACCCTAAACCCTTGTATTTCTTAAACCTTGGTTGCATGTATTCTATTTTGATGTTGATATTTTCTTCCTACATCTTCTTTAAGTCATATGCTCATGCCTTTTGTAAACATTTGGTGACCAACCCCTTTTAGTGCTTACCGACTCTATATCCTAACACATTATAGCATCTTTAATGCATGTGTTCTAATTCATGTCTTAAAAGCCTTCACTAATGGTAGTCCCCTCTAAAGACAAATGTTGATCTTCCATTCGAGTGCTTTACTCTTTCATATTGTAATTCCAAAATTATCAATGCATAAGAAAATTATTCTAGCCTTCAAACATCCCAAAAAACTATAGACACATGGTTGCTTCTTGTAGATCGTAAATTGTCACCCTTGAAAATTTCACACTAGATTTTGCTCCCTTCTATGTGAATGAACCTAATTGTACATCTAATGTCCTACATTATGCATTATGTGGCCCATCTAGACATTGATCAAGAAATCACATGTACAAAATTGAGGCAAACAATTAATATTTTTCTCCCGAAACTTTACATCCTGCAAAATAGGGTTGGGACAATGGCACCCTGGGTGACTTTGTCCCCTATTTTGGATCCAATTTTTAATATGTCAGATTTTTCATTTTATTACTTGAATTTCAAATGTCAAATGTTGGCAATTGAGATTTAGTTTTTAGGGAGTTAAATTAATTGCATATAAATACCTAGTCATTGCATCATTTGAAAACTAAGAGGAAGAAGGAGATCTAGCAAGAATCAAAAAACAAGAGCATTATCAAGCAATAAAGATCAATTCAAGAGCATTCAAGAACATAAATATTGTATCATCTCATTGTCAAAGTATCATGTCAAGTTTTATATGAGTTTATTCATGTTTATGCATACATTTTATTTGTGAGGACTAATGTTCACTTGTAGGTCTTCAAAGAAATCCAAGCCAAATTGAAATCAAGCCTTGACCTAAGATGAGCATGAATTCAGTCCTTCAAGGAAATCATATTTGAGTGGTGAGTTGAAATCCATTGTTGATTCATTATTCATTTATCATTTAGCATCTATCTCTCAAAATGTTGAGCTCTTTTTCATCAATTTTTCCATTGTGGAGGTGGAAACACCAACAAGGTGTTTGACTGAGACAAGCCCCTATATAGCACAACCCTTCCTCTTTCTTTGAATGTGCAGGTTATAGATCTAAAGGATATTGGAGGAATATTGAAGATCATGTGTTCATTATTGAATTCAAACCCTACAACTTGACAAGATACTAAAACTCAATTACCTCTTCAACTGACGAAGATTCAACAATGAGATCCAAAAGGAAGAAGCTTTTGATTAGACACATGAGGCCTATGAAGATAGATTGCAAATTCAACTACTTAGACATAGGAACCCTAAGCAACTTAGTCCTACAAATTAAACTCCAAATTTATATGATAGGTGCACATAAGTCTACTTAGTCTATTTCTAATAATCAATTTTTTTATTACTTCCCAATTTTATTTTTTTATATTGGAGTAGTATATTGTCATTGTTGGCTAGTTCCATCATTACATTTCATTCAAAATTCATTCTAAAGCATTTCAATTCAAATCCTAGGGTTGATTGACTCACCTTTAGGTTACAAGTCAATCTCATATCCTAGACGGTCTCAAATTTTAATGATAAATTGGCCTAAAAATGTACCTGAAATCCTAAGGTGAAGTCCTAGGGTTACACTTTTCCACCTTATGATTTTGGTGAAATTGAGACATTAACATTATAGACCTTCTAGAATCTGAAGCACATCATCTTAGATCTAAGATTAACATTGCATTGTTTTTCATTGTTCATTTAGGCATCCATTATTACATTAAAAAATTATAAAAATTCAAAAAATTGCAATAGGGTTAATTTCAATCATCATAGGTCATATGATGAGGGCTACATTGCCCAAAACCCACATAAATCACAATAGATACCAACATAGAAGATGCAAGAAAAAAAAATGACTCACTTTTAATTATTTTCAGAAAATGAAATTATAGATTCAAAGCTTACATGCTACATCCTCATGGGATTGATTCATTACAACAAAATCAACTCAGAAAAGAAAATTCTACTATTCAGAGCCACAATTTGCACCATCAAGGCCACCTTCTACAACCCCCACTCAACCCTTTTTATTTTCCCCAATAATCGCCCTAGAATGTTTTAGAAAGTACAAATTTCCACTTTTTGTTTTGGCACCAAAAGTCCCACCATTTCATTTCTAGCCTAGAGAAATTCACTTTTCAGAGGACCAACTTCGTGAGGCCATAAATTTTGATTTGCATGTCTTGATTTGCTATTATTGCATATCGTTGGAAAGCTCTCAATCAGCTCTACAACACGTGAAACCACTATAGGTCGGTTCGACCACCTTTTGAGTTATTTCAGGGCCTCTAAAGTTTTATATCTAAATTTGAAGTTGTATTGGAGAAATTTCCTCAGACAGAAACTTTAATTTCTCCCTAACCATGCAGGCTATTGAGGTGATTCTTTCGTGGTAAAAAAAAAATTTCAATCTGCTCCTTGGGGTAAATTTTCACGTCCATACGAACTTGTTTAGGTTAACATACTAAAAATAGTAAGTGCTCATTTTTAACTATTTTTTATGCCTGACGGTCTTATATCCCCTAAGTGCCATCATGGGACTCCAAACAACTAAAAAATAAAGAATTTTTATTTTTTTGGTGATGTAAGATTTCCCTACACTGTCAGTGCTGGCAAAACAAGGATAGACAACTCCAGAGGGGTGAATTAGTTGTCAGCTAAAAATAATAAATTTTTCAAACTTAATCTCGTGATCCGATGAATAAGCAATTAACCATAAGCAACAACACATTAGAGAGATAGAGAACACCAAGATTTTTAGCTGAAACCCTATTAGGGAAAACCACAGGATGTTATCCACAATACATAACTGCTAAAAGTATAACAAACACAAAGGGAATGCATTACGCATTCAAGCACACTTCCTAGAGATCAATCGCCAATACAAAAGGGCTCACTACCCAACAAGCAAAAAATATGAGTAAAATTCAGAGGATTGTACAAACTAAGAAAATAATAGCGGCAATAAGCCTGATTATAGTTCCAATTAAGCACAAAAACTCCTCTTTTCACTCAAACTACTTCACACTTCACTTGATCTTCTTCACACCCTGCTCTACAATCGAATGATATTCACACACACACACATAAGATCACACCCAACACATGAAGCACACTTTACACCAATGAAGCAATCACTCTTATATATCCACATCATGATTGGTATCAATAACTTAGTAGAAAAATAAAACATATTTACAATGTCAACCCAAATTTACAATTAAATTTTCAATGTGGATCTAAACACCGTTGGCCAAAACAATGATGTGACCCAAAACAATATTCATGAGTGTGCCAAACATTCAAATTTTACTTTTCAAGGATCCACGGTACCTTACCACAATCATGTCAACCAAGAACATGAAAACCTGAACGTGCACAAGAAAAATATTTGACCACAAGCACACCGGTCAATGTGGATGTACCACAAAGATAGAGCACGATCTAGAGACATCCAAGATCACCAAAAAATAATAGAGAAACATCCGAAACAACTAGAATTACCAAAATCACACAAACTTCACTCAAGAACATTGACAAAGACCACAGAAATACTATCAGACCACAACACAATCAAATCTTTACGTGGACCTTTGAAACTTCCAATAGATGATCTAGATACTCTAAAAAATAAACCTTTTAGTCCACAATGACCCATCTCCTCAATGTACAAAACAAGATGCTCTCATATTCCTACATAGTTCCACTAGGAACCTCGAACTTTTCTTTTACAATTTTTCTCAATATCCTTGACATATACAGCCTTCAATACACCAAATGATAATAGTTTTGACATCAATTACAACCACATGTTAGCAACACATCCAAAAAATTCAACAATCTCCCCCTTTGGCATTGATGGAAACACATGATGTGAAATATACCATCAACCCAACACACTTGCTTCTCAACTACTTTTCTCCCACAAGTCTCTTCTCCCCTAAGATTTTACATTGCACTTCTCCTCCTTGACATCAATGGCACCCGGGCAGAACATTACCTTCCCCAAATACATTGAACCACATATTCTCCTCAGACATTTGACTACCTCCCCGAAGTAGCAGCCACAAAGACATCAATATGGATCAAAAATATGGCAATGAAGTCACGATTGATGCAAGTAAATGCATCTTTAGTTTTATCGAGGGGTAATCGTTCCTAATATTCCTCCGAGATACCAAGTAGTCCTTCGCAAACGACTCTAAAAGATACTGCAATCTTCTCTTTGGTAGGCACATACTCCAGTCTGAATACTTTCTCACTTACTTTCTCCCTCAAAAAGTGAAACTTGATTGATATATGCCTAGTTTTAGAGTGTAGCACCGGATTCTTTTAAAATATTTATTTCGTAACTTTGAATCTGGCTCGCTAGCATATACAATAGGTTTCCTTTTCATATATCACCGATATCGCTCAACATTTGTTCTTCATCCATATCACTTGAATACAATGGTTTTGCAAACATTAATATATTCCCGCCTTTAGTAGATAGAGAAATGGAATTTTGCATTTTTCTCAACCAAGACACCAACTTCTTTCCCTAAGAAGCAGTACCACCACTAGTACTTTTCATGTCATCTACATCTCCACTAACTGCATAGTATGCACTCAAAGTGAGATCATCATCTTTTGGATACCAAAGTCCAAAGTCAACTGTTCCTTTCAAATATCTGAAGATTCTCTTAACAACAGTCACATGTGATTCTTTTGGATCAGCCTAAAATCTAGCAACCATACATACAAAATTCATAATATCTAGTCTATTTTGGATTAAATAGAGGAATACACCGATCATTGACTTGTATCTAGTCTGATTCACCTTAGGAGAATCATCATTCTATGTTAGCTTGCATCTAGTCACCATGGGAGTACCAACAGGCTTTGATTCTTCCATCCCAAATTTCTTCAGTAGCTCTCTCACATATTTGGACTGAGATATGAAAATTCCTTTGTCTAACTAGGTAACTTGCAATCCCAAAAAGAACTTCATCTCTCCAATCATACTCATCTCAAATTCACCCTTCATCTCATCAACAAACTTCATACATAGATTGTCATCTCCTCCAAAAATGATGTCATCAACAAAAACTTCTATGATTAACTCTTTATCATGATCCGGTTTGAAATATAAGTTGCTATCAATAGTACCTTTAGTGAATCCAAGCTTTAGTAAGTCTTTGTCCAATCTAGCATACTAGGCTCTGGGGGCTTGCTTAAGTCCATATAGAGATTTCTCCAAGCAAAAAACCATATCTTATTTGTCAGTTAGTTGAAATCCATCTGGTTGTTCAATGTATACTTCTTCTAGTTCTCCACTCAAAAATGTTGAATTTACATCCATTTGATAGAATTTGTAGTTCTTATATGTAGCAGAAGCAAGAAATAATCTAACATCTTCAATTCTAGCAACAAGGGAAAAAATTTCTTCAAAATCAACACCTTCCATTTGAGAATACCCTTTACATACTAGTCTTGCTTTATTCTAGACCACTTCACCTTGTTCCAAAACACCCATTTAGTACCAACCACATTTTTTTCTTTAGGTCTAGGAACCAGTGTCCACGTGTCATTCTTTTCAATCTATCTCAGCTCTTCCTTCATAGCTTCCATCCAGTGTTTATCTTGGCAGGCTTCAGTGACATCTTTAGGTTCAATCTTGGAAATCAGGCAATACTATTCTACAATCTTTCTTCTAGTCTACATGCCTTTATTCTTATCTCCTATAATTTGAATTTCAGAATGATTTAGCTTAACATACCTTGGATTTTTGGGACTTTCATGAGATTTTGGTTCTTCTGATCCTTCTTCTGCACTTGCAGTTGTCTGTGCCTCTTGACTTACTTGATTTACTAGAACAAATTGAGGTTGCTTTATCAAAACATATGGAATAATCTGAAGTTGGTTCAGTGTCTGAGAATTCTTCCCTTGGCTTGTATTTTCTTCATCTAAATCATAACCATAATATTTGGATGATTTGATAGAGTCCTCATCAACTCTGACATTTGCACTCTCAACCATCTTTCTCAATCTTTTTTTGATAGCACCAGTAGGCCTTGATTTTAGTAGAGTAACCTAAAAATATTCCTTCATCGCTTCTTGCATCAAACTTGCCTATATCATCATCTCTCTTGATATAACATTTTCTTCCAAAGATCTTGAAATATTTAACAGAAGGCTTATAACCAAACCATAGCTCAAAAGGGGTCTTACCAGAATTACCATTAACATTTACCCGGTTTAAAGTATACACAATAGTTCTTACAACTTCACTCCAATAGATCTGGGGCACATTTCCTTCTATCATCATTATTCTAGCAGTACCCAAAATTCTTCTATTCTTTCTCTCTGCAACTCCATTCTGTTGAGGGGTTCGGGGGGAAGATAACTATCTTCTAATTCCATGTTCTTCACAAAAAGAGTTGAACTCCCTGGAGGTGAACTCACCACCTCTGTCAAATCTCAGACACTTTATTTTCAAACTTTTCTCATCTTTAGTAGATTCAATAGCTCCAATACTATTTTTAATGGTAGCAATGAAAACCTATTCATCTTCATTTCCATTGTTTTTATCAAACTCATCATCAGTCATTCCTTCTTCAACAAAGTAACATTTCTTTTGGAATGTAGACCTGTTAGGCTTAGATCTAGGAACTCTTTCAAGACATCTTGATGCAAAATGACCTATTTTTCTGCAAGAAAAACATTTAATAGGCAACACTCCTTCATACTTACCTTTTCCTCTTCCTTCTTTCTTTACAATCAGTGCTTCCAATTCTTCTACCTCTCTTTCTTTATCTTCAAGCTGTTTTAGTTCTTCATCATACTTGGATATCTTTCTAGAACATTCTCCTAGACCATATCTTTGCTTGTTACTTCTAGATATAGTAGCCTTGAATGCATATTCATTCTTCAGAATAGATTCGCCAAATTCACTTAATTCAAAAGCAACAAGCTTACCAACTAGCATGTCTCTTGTCATCTTTGTTATTGATTTGAGCTCTTCAATAGAATGAGCCTTCACTTTGTAGGAGGCAAGTTTGTCTTATACAATTTCATCCTCATCCAGAGAACCATCGACACATCTAATACCCATCACTATTTCATTTACTCTTTGCATAAAAGAAGTGATATTTTCATCTTCACCCATCTTCAAATTCTCATACTTTCCTTTCAAACTCTATAGCTTAGCCATCTTCACCTGTGCATCTCCTTCATACAAAATTTATTGCTTCATCCAAATCTCATGAGTTGTCTATAGTCCTACCACATTTGTCATCTTTGAATTTTTCAGAGCACTCACCAAAGCTTCAATATCCCTAAGATTATTTTCAGCTTCTTTGATCTCATCAGCAGTGGAGGGACCATTCTAAGGAATAACATATGGATCTTTTGTAATCTTCTAGAAAGCTTCACCAATACACATTAGGTGACATTGCATCCTAACTTTCCATAGTGGTGATTTAGTTCCACTTAGAATATAGGATTGTCCTTCTTCTATGTTTTACATCTCGGATTACCTCAAGCTTTTAGACTTCTTGAGGAGGAACTTACCACGATACCAATTGTTGGAAAAAAGACAAAACAACTGAGAGGGGTGAATCGAGTTGTCACAAACCAGCAAATTTTCAAACTTAGCATCGGATCTGATGAGACCAAGAAATTAACTAGCGAAGTAATTAACATCAAAGAGATAGAGAACACCAAGATCTTGTATGTAGAGCATTTGGGGAAAGTCATGGTGGATGTTAGTCCATAATATTATAACCTATTAAAAGTATAGTAAAATAATAAAGGGGAATGCACATGCATTCAGGCACACTACCTAGAGCTCATTGCTCAATTACAAAATGGTCTCATTTCCCAACAATATAGAATAGGATTAAATCCAGAGGGTACGAACTGAGAAAATAGCTTCTACACAAGCCTAATTACAATTCCAATTAAGCACAAAAAACTCCTTCACTTTTCACTCAAACTACTTCAAACTTCGCTCGGTCTTCTTCACACTCTGCTCTACAATTGAATGATATTCACACATACACACATAGGAGCACACCCAACACAATTCAAACCAATGAAACAATCACTCTTGCAATAATGGTTATAAGCAGCTTGGTGTTGAAAATTGTTTGTGTGAATTTTAGAGTGAGCACTTTGTGGGATCTAACAGATTGGAAAAATAATAATGATGCAACCCAAAAAAATATTCATGGAGTGTGCCAAACATTAAAATTTTTACTTTTCAGGATCCATAACACACTACCACCATCATGTCATCCAAGAACTTGAAAACTTGAGAGATGTACAAGAAAATCTTAGACCACAAACTGTGATCAATGTGGACACGCCACAAAAGATAGAGGCACGATGTAGGGCATCCAAGAACACCAAGAAACAATAGAGAAACATCCACAACAACTAGAACACGCCGAATCACTGAAGCTTCATAGGAACACTAACGAGAGACCACATAAATCTTGTTGGAAATTTTAACCGCGATCAAATATTTACGTGGACCTCACGAGAGCTTCTAGTAGATGATCTAGATACTCTAAAAAATAAACCCTTTAGTCCACAATGGCTGATCTTCAACATACAAAACAAGATGCCTTCATGACATACATAGTTCCACTAGGAACCTGGAACACTTTCTTTTACAATTTTCTCAATATCCTTGACATATACAACCTTTAATACACCAAATGCTAATAGTGTTGAGATCAATGACATGGCCATATCAACAACACATCCACAACATCCAACAGTTGGATGCTCCTGCATTAGAGAACTAGGGTAATTTGAAAAGTGACCCTATTACTTCTCAGGAGTTAGAGGGAAACCAAGATGGTTAACCTCAACCTTAGATAACCATGACGAATCTTCAGCAAGCTTTCTTGTCCATTTCACCAAGTACTCTGCATATTTCCTATTTCATGTTCTTCTACCAACATGGCTATCTAGGATTTCTTCTATTTCTTCCTTCTCTAAAGTAGGTGATGGAATTTTCAATTGTTCATTTATCAAACTCTCCTCTATACCACATTCATGATACTCTGTCAAGTCAGCAATGTTGAACACATGAGAAATGTTTATTCCATTAGGAAACTCTACCTCATAAGCATTTCCTGAATCATGCTTCTTTAGGATCTTGCATCATCCAAACTTCTTCATCTTTAACTTGTTGTATGTACCAACTGGAAACCTTTTCTTTCACAAATGAACCATAACTTCATCTCCTACCTGGAACTCCTTATACCTCCTTTTCTGATTTTCTTAAACCTTATATTGTGAGTTCATCTTATTTATATGTTTCTTCACCTCTTTGTGCAAATTCTTCAAGTGCTCAGCAAAATCTTTAGCCTCAACACTACTCTTCTCACCCTTATCCATCTTTCTCATTTCAGAAGTAGTTCTTGGACTACTCCCATATACAATCTGGAATGGTAATTTACCAGTGCTCCTATTGACAAAATTGTTGTAAGAAAATTCCACCTGTGGTATAATCAAATCCCATCCCTTGGGTTTATCTCCAACTAAGCATCTCAATAGGTTTCCCAAACTCTTATTCATCACCTTTGTTTATCCATTAGTTTGTGGATGGTGTGCAGAACTAAACTTTAAATCTTTCTTCAACTTCTTCCATAATTTCCTCCAAAAATAACCAACAAATTTGGTATCTCTATCTGAAACTATACTCTTTGGTAGACCATGTAGTCTCACCCCTCTCTAGAAAACAACTCTACAACATGAAGAACATCACTGGTCTTATGACATGGAATGAAATGTGCCATGTTCAAAAATCTATCCACCACCACAAATATGGAATCATTCCCTCTCTGTGTCCTTGGCAATCCAAGAACAAAATCCATGCTAATATCCTCCCATGGCCTCTCATGTATAGGTAATGGCTGATACAATCTAGTATTTTGTCTTGTTCCTTTCGCTATTTGACATACTCTACAAATTTGTACAAATTTCTTCACATCTTGTTGTAATTGTGGCCAATAATAATTCTCACTCACAAGAGCAATGATCTTATCTTGACCAAAATGTCCATCCAATCCTCCACTATGCTTCTCCTTGATTAGGTTCTCTCTCATAGAACTCCTTGGAATGCACAATTGTATTCCTCTAAACAACATCCCATCTTGGATTAAGAGATCCAACCATCTCATCCTATCCAATGTAACAGGTTCCAAACAAGCCTTCCAAGCTTCTACAAAGTTTGAATCTTTAGGATACAAACTCTTGAGTTCATTGAACCCAACAACCTCTATATTCATCTATATCAACAAAATTTTCCTTCTTCTTAAGGCATATGCAACTCTATTTGACCTTCCACTCCTATGCTTAAAAAAAAGAGGTATAACTCTGCAAAAACTCAACCCATTATAAGTGCCTTTGATTCAACTTTCCTTGACTATTGAGATACTGCAAAGCTTGGTGATCAATATATAAAATAAATTCTTTTGGAAACAAATAGTGTCTCCATTTCCTCAAAGCTTGAGCTATAGCATAAAACTCCTGATCATAGACAAAATATTTATTCTTTGCATCATTCAACTCCTCACTAAAATAGGCAATAGGCTTACCTTCTTGACTCAAAATAGCTCCTATGGTAGTGCCACTAGCATCACAATCTACCTAAAAGACCTTGTGAAATGGAGTTTGAAATAGGTTGTGTATGCACGCGTAAAAATGGTCACATTATAATAAGTTTGGTAATTAATTAAATACAAGTTATTTAGTTAAATCTCTTATTCAATCTACATATAAATAAATTTAATTATTTATTTATATTGTTCATTTTCTAATTCTTCTACCTTAATTAAATAAATAATTTTATTTAATTATTTACCATATTCCATATTCCTCTTAATTAAATTAAATAAATTCTATAATTTATTTATATTAATTATCATATTATTCTAAGTTTGAATATTTATATTCAAAATGGAATATTCCTCCTCTTCATCTCATAGTTAGATTAAATATTTTAAATATTTAATTTGATGCCTTCTAAATCTATCTCTCTCATATAATTAAATATTACTTATTTAATTAGGTGAGTTTCTAAATTCATCTTCCCATATAATTAAATAAATTAATTTATTTAATTATGAAATTCATTTCAACTCATTCTTCAAAATGGAAACCTTCCTTCGGATCTAAATGAGAACAATTGAGGAAAAGGGAAACCTTCTATCTCCCTCTCAAACTTTTGAAAATCTCTTACCATTCATCTTACTAGACTGAATCTCAACCGTTGATCTTTTCCAACTAAGCTTTTGTCTTCAAAAACTCTATAAATCTAACCTTTCACAAGCCATTTTACATGGAATCTTGGACATCCTTATCTTTACATCCAAATCATTTTGATCAGTCCCCAGGACATCCTTATGCTATCAAAATCATTCTTCCATGGAATCTTCTTCTAGCATCTTCACTCCATCAAAATCAGTCTTCAATCGCCATCTATCATCTTCATCAGGTTGTTATGCTGTAGAATTGAGCAACCAACATTCCTCCTCTACAATCAACCTTCGAAATCTTGCATTCTTAGTGTATTTATGCATTTACTTTTAAATCTCGTTCTTTAGTAGTCATTTTGTGGAGCTTAGCATACAAATCGGAGAGATTTGGCAAAAATACTGGAGATAGAGGACAATGGGACGTCTTCAAAGGAGCTGCTGCATTGAGAGTTTGCTTTACTTTGTTTAATCAGTTTTCCTTTGATTTAAAGTTTCATTGGTGTGCTTGAATAGTATTTATCTCATTTTAATACGCACATATTTTCGATCACACATTTTTGGCGCCCACCGTGGGGCTTTGCCCCGTTTTTAATATCTACTTGCAAGTTTTATTGATTTTTTTGATGCAGATCTGACAATTTTTGGACAAAACTGCAAGTTTTACCAATTTCTTCATATCTTCTACACAGTGGAGAATTTTTCTACAATATTTTTACAAAGTCTTTGGCATCATCTCAAGAGGCTACAGAAAAAAAATTGAGGGTGTATCATTGTTTTTGTAGAAGTTATCGTAATTTTATGTTTTTTCATAAAATTGGTTTTCTGAATGCAAATCGGTGAATTTTTTAGATTTTTTTACATTTTCGGAAAGTTCCTTAAATTCTAATGGGGGTCTATGTTTTACAGATTTAATTTTAAGGTAAAAAACAGTGCGAAAAAATCCGATCTTCATTTTCTGTGTGATTTCCATAAATCCGCGTTTCTGAGAGCAAAATAGAGAATTTTTCTGACTTCTTTACATTTCTGGAAAGCTCTCAGAAAATTAATAGGGATCTCTTCTTTGAGTTTTCATTTTTTAGATCAATAAAATCATCAAATACTGAAATCTAATTCGGCTATGCCAAAAACGTCTCTGAAATTGCAAATTTTTTTGATGAGTTTATTTAGTTTTTTGGCTGCATTATAATATCATTTTTTTTTATCTTGTAGGTGATCATAAGGAGCTCTAGTAGCAGCAATATCACTCACAACAATAATTTGGAAAGCAAAAATAACCGGGTGCACTCATTTCATCCTTCATCTCTTAATCTTGTTTGTCACACATTTCAATTTGGGGCATAAAATCAATCATTGTTTGCAAACACATTTGGATTTGGGGTTCTTAAAACGAATATTGTCTTCAATCTCATATTGAAAATCAAGTCTAAAATTAATCACTGTCTTCCTACACATTTTGATTTGGGATCTAAAAAGAATGAGTGCTTCATTGTTTTCTTCCACATATTTCATTTCGAAGGGAAATTAACCATTGTGAGTGTGAATCAAGTGTGTGTGTGATCACAAACACCTCACTTGGTTTGATTTTGTCAAACCCTTTCTAGGAGGCCTACTAGGGGATTTCATCACCCCTGGGGATGACCTCAATCGAAGTGTGAATCGAAAGACACGCTTGTTTGGAAGTTAAAATTTTTGTCACTCTTGGCTAAGCCCTAAAGAACTTTATACCTTTGGGAAGTGAAGGTGAAAGGTGGGTTACCCCTTTCTCCCAGCTGTGTGGCAGGATCTTTCTTTCAAATCAT
The DNA here is from genome assembly GCA_007258455.2 of Sequoia sempervirens. Classification (NCBI taxonomy): domain Eukaryota; kingdom Viridiplantae; phylum Streptophyta; class Pinopsida; order Cupressales; family Cupressaceae; genus Sequoia; species Sequoia sempervirens. Next base: position 14,356 of record VDFB02140353.1, read on the forward strand.
CCTTAGTCAACTTTATGCTGAGACTAGCTTGAGACCCTAATTGGCCATACCCTTAGTAGTAGTTCTGGGGCGTGTTGATGTGTCTTCTTCAAGTGTGTGATTAAAGCCTATCATATGCCTAAAACATATGTTGTCATTCCACCACCGTCATCCTATAAATGTCAAAAGCATGTGACCATACACCTTCCACCATCCACTCTACCACCATTACTTCCAACTCCTAATATCCCTCGATCCACTCTACCACCATTGCTTCCAACTCCTAATATCCCTCCATATAATCTACCTCCACTTCTCCCAACACCTAATATCCCCATTATCCAATCCCCTTATCCCTCCATCCATAAATACCCTAACATTCCTAATCATGACCAACAAATGCACACATTGTATAAACATGAAGCTTCCACCCATTCCGCCATACCCATGGGATTCAAAAGCAAGAATTTCAATGCCTTTACCTATAAAGTAAAAAATCCTAAGGGTTCTCATGCCTTAGGACATCAATACAAAAAGTCAAAGAAAAATACATCCAAAAAGTTATATAAGCCCATACCTCCAAAAGTAAAGGCCCAAACTAAATTGGTTTGGGTACCTAAGCAAAAAGAAAGCAAGTCAAATGAGGCATATACATCACAAAAATCCCAACCATCCCCTTCCATCCAAAATGCACATTCTATTCAAAAATCTCAAATTCCTAAAACCCACAAGCAAAATAAAAATCATAGAAATACTAAGTCTATGTGGGTACCTAAAACATTTCATCC
>VDFB02140357.1:0-52419 GCA_007258455.2 Sequoia sempervirens
GGTGATGGAATGCCATGACAATCAAAAGCATTTGATTGTCATGACATTCCATCAGGTCATGAGACCTCATTTCTTTGAGGCATTTTTTCAAAGAGTTCGTGCTACCTTGTCTATGATATTGCTTACTATTATGCTTTTGATAGATTTTTTCCAAGCATCCATAGCTTGTTCGAAAGCACTTCTTTTAGGCTTTCAGCCATAGTAACAAGGCAACACTTGAACTATTTGACAAAATGCTTTGGTAGACATGTATCAAAAATGTGGTAGTATAGACAAGGCAGTGAACTGTTTGAAAAAATGCCTCAAAGAAATGTGGTCTCATAGAATGCCATGACAAGCAAATGCAATTGGAAGCTACTCCTAGTTATTAGTTATGCAATGTGAACTAATTGCATAACTGCTTAGGTTGACTTTGTAAAACTATATTGTAATTGAAATTTTGTCATCTATCAGCATCTAGTTATTAGTTATGCAATGTGAAGCAATGCTTTGAGTTTGAAACATGTGCAATGCAAATGTAATCAACATTATGAATATAAACTACAAAAATCTATTTTTTACTAAGTTATCGGTTTAGTTTTGGGTTCGGGATTGGGTTTGAGAACCCGGTTCGCTGGTTCGGGAATTTTTTTTTTTAGGGTTGGGTTCGTTTTGGGTTTGGTCATACAAAAACATATAAAAAACAGAAATATATACATATTTGTTATAATCAGCGTTTAGAATACACCACCATATTAATAGTCAAATAACATAAAGAAAAATAACCACCACTTATAGTCAAATATTAAAAATATTAGTGATACCTCGAATGTCATGATACAAAATTATAAATTAAAGTTCAAAACATAAAAAATGTCATGTTTACAATCAATAACATCACATATGGCTTCCGAAAGTACATTTTGCGGGAAGGCAAACAAGAAAATAGTGTTACATAATTATTTACATTGTGAAAGAGCCAAAACCTTTTTCTTGCAGATTGTAGAAGAATCTTAGTGATTTTTTGGGTGTCCTTGCCTTGGAACGGAACTATCCTTAGCCATGAATGATTGACCAGGAACTGTGAAAAAGAAATAAGATAAATCATGCAACTTGTTGCAATTTCTTTCCTTGGGAAAAGGGTAAGGTTTTCTTTTCAAGGAGAATCTCCTTTAGAGTTTGAATGCATTGATAATTTTAAAGATAGACTTAGCCAAATATGTCATCTAGGTTTGAAGCTTTTAGGTAAAATGTTTGCTTCTTAAAATTTTGTTCAAAATTCAAGATGCAGGCTCTCCTCCCTTAGGGAAGAGAAGGCCCATCAAACCTAACACTCTTATGCAACACTTCTTAAGTTCTTGTTGATGCAGTATTAGATGCGAAGTTTCAAAATAGGCATGGTTATATAAATTCTCATCTCACGACTATCATTGCATCAAATTAAGAATTTTCAATCCTTTATGGTCTAGACAAGAGAAGTATGGAGTAGTGTTCCAATGCTAAAGTATTATTGTGAATCTCTTTGCTATGAGTGGTTCAAAAATGAGGAATCTATCTTCTACACCAAATGAGAAATATTCACAATATGTGCTAGGAAGGAATAAGTCCATAAGATTGAGTATGCAAGAACTAAGAATTGCAAAATTGGCTTACATTTGACTTCCACACACAAAAAATTTCACACTTTCTATACCACTTTAAGTCAAAAAGTATATGTGCGTAGTTTTGTAAAGCATACACTCTTGAATACACGAATCTCATATCTATTGAAACCATGAATTTATAATGCAAATATGGACACCATCGATAAAAAATATTTGTATTAAAAGCAAATAGCCATGTACGCATACATCAATATATGTCGATATAAGTATAAAATATAGTTACAAAATAGCCATATAGGCTTACAAGAATGCCATATAGGCATAGAATGTCAAATATATCCAATACAAAATATGTACAAAATTGCCATGTAGGCATACAACAAAGGGCTCTGCATTCAAAATTCATTTCTCTCCATGCTCTGGTTCAAATACAATTTTCTTTCCCTTTGCTTGGCGATCCGATGGTGATAAGTCTGTCACCCATTTTTGTTGTGCTTGAGGAGTGCTCCTACTACTCCTCCTAGTGTTTAGCTCTTGGTGAAGTTTTAACTGTTACAATAAGAAGTAAAGACATTAATATATAGAAATTACATTATAAAAATTGATATATTTAACAAAATAATCACTTATGGCCAACTCACGATCACTCTCCTCGATGGAAATATTTTCACGTTGATGTTGAGGCATGCTCAAGCCCTATATAAACCATCCAAATAGGAATTAAACTGCGAATCAATAATGGTTTTATTTTTCACTAGAACTAGTTCATCTATAACGACGCATGTAAATTGAAATTTAGTATTTTGCCTCATACCTCCCCTATCAAAGCCATCGAGGATTGTATAGCGGAGGAAACACCAATATCCATTGCCCTCGTAACATTTGGCGGTGTTTCTGTCACCAACATTTGAAAATAAAACAACAAATTATTCAATCACAAAAAAGTTACAATAGCGATCCACATGATGACTTATAATGTATGAGATCTAATGAACAAAATTTTGAGTACAAGTATTAAACTATATATTTCTGATTATTAGTTATCAAATTTGAAGTAATGCTTTGAGTTTGAATGATGTGTAATGCAATGTAACCAACAATATGAATATAAACTACACAAATATATTAAACTTAGAATTCATTAGTTAGGTTCTCTTTATTCTATATTACCTCCGTGAACATTTGATCAAATCTACTGGCACTAGGAGGTGTTTCCTTGAAACCTCTAACATTACCCTATTCAACATCCAAAATCACATATTAAAATACCATTCGTAAAACAATGCTATTAACATGTAATAAATTTATAATTCTTTACTAGTTACATACCCCACTAATAGGTCTATTGCAAAAATAAGTAGGTGGATGACTGGTGTATCCAGTCTCTACACTGTGACCCTGCAATTTTATTAAAATAATAAAACTAAATTAGTTAATCTTGCATTTCACAATCGAAATTTAATATTTAATTAAATTCAACATTGAACATGCTAAATTTTACCTGAGTGTCAATGCCATATGCATCATGAAAAATTTCAGTCATCCTCTCCATCCCCGTAGATGCATATGGATCCTGCGTAGCACCCTCCTGAGTGCCAATAGGGTCATACGAACAAGTCGCCCCACAAGATTGACACACATGGGTTTGAAGGCCACCACCTGAAGACTCCCCTGGATGGCGCTGTATAATAGGGCTAGTGTGATGGATGACACTCCAGGTCAAAGTTGTGATCGCTTGCAATGTCTCTATGTCAGCACTCTCCTTCGCAACGGCGGGCATCACAATCTGCTCATGAGGTGGCGTAGCGAGAGGTCATCTCCCTTGCCGCATAGGATCCGGCTGTGCACCGGGCCTATCCTGAGTTGACCCCCCACCTCTCCCCTAGAACTCTCTCATATCAAAATAATTTGGGATTTGGTTCAATACAAACTCATTGTATAGTTTCCTAAGAAAATATTGGGGGACTTCACAATTATTGCACGGTGGGTAATCAAAGACCATATACCATCTTTCATAAAAATGGTTCTTAGTCTCTTGGTGGTGGCACCAATGAATAGAAAACCTCTTTGCATTGAGGGTAAGATTTCGATTTGTTTTAGGGTCAGTGAATAGAGAGCACAAATCACCTTTAGTAATTTTTAAATCTTTTACTTGTTTATATGATAATTTGTCTACATAATATGCCTTGGCTATCTGCCTCCTATCTTGCCATCCAGATATTTGTTGGGTGATTGCATCTACATTTTTTAACATATCTTTCAATGAATTTGCTAGAAGTATTCTTTCTGTGGTTGAAGCATTTGGATTGAACTCAACCTACTGATAAGATCCTCAAATTGTTTTCTATTTTTCTCAATTTCACTCAAATTTTCTTGAGTGCCAGGAGGATGTTGAGAGAATGGTGGGGGAGGTTGATTTTTTTGTTGAGGAATTTGTTGAGGATTTGCAGGATTTACTCCAATTTTTTTAAAAAAAAATCAAATCTAACCTAAAACAAACAAAATCAATTTCAAACTAACAAACTCAAAACAAATAGCAAACAATACTTACCTCCCGCATCTCTTCGTCGTCTTCGCATGCCATATTTGCAAAGAAAATCCAATTGTTCTTGATGAAATAGGTAGAAATCCTTCCTCCTAGAACGTGAGCGCGAAAGTGAGGGTTTTTGGCCGCGGGTAGAGTTGAGAAACAGTAAAAAGATAATGATACAGATTTCACTTTTTTTTTTGCTTTTAAAATCACATAACGCGAGCGCATTATAACGCGCTCGCGTTATCTCTTTTCAATTTTTTTTCCCATTTGGCCACAAAAGTGTGACCAACTTCATGCACCCGCCCATGTATAATAATCTATTATTAAAATTAAATTGAAGAATACTTCTTCTTATTAAATTTTCAAATATCCATCATTTACTCTTATGGTTCTTGTTCCCAAAGAACTCCATACCGAATACGGTTAATCTTGAAGTGAACATAAATAGACAATCATCTTCTTCATAAATAATGGTTCAGAATCTTCATTGTTATACCAAGTATGGCTTTGTCCTTCTGGAACACCATAACCGATCTAGTTATTCATGATATTAAATATCATTTAGTTTAATTCAATATAAAAATTTATATTCGTAGTAATATCCTTTAATAATTCAATATATTAATCTGTTTAACTTTTGATAACTCCACTGAGAACCATCTGACTAATAGATTCTTCATAGGTTCCTTCCAAGTTATCCCTTGCATAATTATGTAAGGTACCTATGTTTATCTATATATAGATATTCATGACACATATATCTCCTCATATATAAATGGGCGATAAGTTTATATCCACACTAGAGAATATTTTCTAACTGAAAGATATCTATGCTTCTGCACTCAAAATCTCCTGGAATCATGGCCCTTTGCTTACAACAAGAACATAATGTCCTCTATTCAAGATATGTGATTAAAAATTAGGAGATAATAATAATGACTCTTGGTCTATTATGTAATATGATAACTTTCAAAGATAATAAAGACATTTTTTATTCTAATACATTGTCAAAACTTATCATTGATATACCACATAAAATCATTTGATAAGAATATAATAAGACACTATCTCATTAGGATAAATATCATAATCCCATACTTAGCTATTCTTCGGTACTTTGGTCTAATAAGTTGGTCATTTTGGTTAAGCATAGTTTATAAATTTATACATTTATCTTTAGGTTCTTTTATTCATTTATACATTGATGTAGAAAGGACCTTAACACTATAACATGTATAACACATTTCTTTCTCCCTTTATATACAACCATACATCAAACCAGGGTGCACAACTTCTTATTTATATAAATCACATATTACATTTATTCAATTACACAACAACATATTTTACATAAATTCAATCAAGAATGCTTTTAACTATCCTAGTTTTATATGACCCACATATATTCACTTTGGATCTTAAATTTGATGAATTTTCCCAACTAGTTTCCAACTTTAACATGTGAATCTACAAGAAGAAATCAACAAGAGAAAACCATATGACCAATGGGATATCCACCCAACCATAGAGTTGTTGCACAACCCACCCCTAAGCTAGGGTCACATAGCTCTTCCCTTACACACACAACCACTTTTCAAATGGATTCAGGCTCAAAAAATTTACACTTTATAACATTCTCAAAAATATACTTTGCACATCACAATAATTTGTATTCATATATTTCTATTTCTTCATCTTAACAAATAAAAGGTTATTTATGTAAAAACCTAACAAGGTGGAAACTTGCAACCAAGAAAAAGTCCCAACACACAACTTACAACAACAACAAAAAAGGGTTCAATATTAAATTTCACATAGATTTTACAAACAAGACCAATATTCCAATACAATTCTTTACACATCAAACAAAGATGGATAACCAAAAAGGGTAGAACTTACTAAGAAATTTTCTATCCAAATTATGGATTACTCTCTCCAAGACCTCTCTTCTATTTTCTTCCTCTTCACAATCATCCTCCTCTTCCTAAAGAACCCAAGAAAATCGTAAGAACTCAAAAAGGAAAATCAAACCATCCTTCCACACTGTGAGAGAAGAGTTATAAATAATAGAAGATATATCTTCCTTCCCAAAATTAACTCAACTAAATAATTACTTTCCAACTTTTGCCACTTTTGAAAGTGGGTCATAAAAGTGGGTTATAAACCTCTTTTAAAGTGTTTTATGATAAAAATTAATTCCTAACCTATAGACCCCACACCTAGGAAACTTTCCAAACTATAAAATAGAACTTAAACCTTATAAAAATACATAAAATCACAAAAGATTGAAAATTACTCAAGTAACAAACAAAAAGACAATTAAATAAATTTTCACATCAAGACAAACTTCACATAACACCTACAACCCATATTTCACAACATGGCCATAATATTTTAGTACTCTATACGAATCTAGGTCCGTTGTTACACTGGAAAAAAATAGAAGTAGCTATGTGATCCCAACACCATTGGTGAAATTCACCTATTTAATCAACCAAAAAGTGCTAGTACTTCACATAAAAAGAATAGCCAAAGCAACTATCATATTTAAGATAACATATAAAAAAAAAGGCAACTAGGAACTCCTAATCTAATAACTATCATAAGTAAACATTAACATAATTATCATTTTCACAAAGTCCACTAGATAAGAACTAATGAAATCAAGTAATAACATATAACACATCATCTAGTAATAACCACATCATCACTAATTCTAATAGTAACCAATTGAAATCCATCTTATAATATATAACCTATCACCAATGAGCGTCGATCATCACTTACTCACATTCACAATGTAAGATTGTATTCAATAATAACCAAACATAAACCCATTATCAACATATATTAAACAACCATCATTCTTAAAGATTCTATAACACATGAAAATGACTAGTATAATTTATGATAGTATTTTTGGAACATAACACATGATAAATCCCACATTATTTCCAGTCGTAGAAACATAACGATCTAAAACATGATATCATCAAGAACACATTGAATGAGAAAGGTGGGGTCTCACATTACCTAAATAATAAACTCTTCTATAACAAGCCTTCTAAAAGGGCCAAAAGGTATTCCAATGTCTCACCTTTTTTTTATATGAAAGGATATGATCAAATGATATTAGCAAACAACTTCAAAAAAGAATTTAATCAAAAAATAATTCAATAAGGGGAGAAATATGTGACTATGAAAGAATATTTATTTTTAAATTTAAAGACCATTTTTAAAAATATATATTAATGTTCACAAATGAAACTATTATAAAGTTATATAAATATTTAATACTTATTATATTTTTAAAGTAAAAATAAAATAAAATGATAGATTTTAAAAAAAAAACCAATATAAAAAATATATAATTTGTACATTAATATTTTTCAAAACAAAAATAAAATAAAATAAATAATATAAATAAAATAAAACAATTTTAAAATTAAAATTAAAATTCATATGTTCATCTATTCATGTGTATATGTAATAAACAAAATATTGTAAAACTATTTTTTAATTTTTCATAATTTTGACACTTTAAATAATTAATCTTTAAAATAAGAAGTATACAATAATTATTAAATAAAAATATATATAAATACATTAAAATAATTTTTAAATAAAAATTAAATTATATATATAATATAATAAATTAATATAAATATTACATTTAATATAGATATCTTTAATAATTCAAATAAATAAATAAAATATCAACTACTTTCAACTGACCTAAAAAAAAAAACTAAAACAATATCTAGGGGAGAGGACCCAGTAGTTGAGCATGTTTCAATAGTTGAGAATGTTTTTGTTAATAAAATGCCCAATAGTTGTTTATATAATGTCAATAGTTGTTTATATAATGCCAATAGTTGTGACTTTACTACCCATAATTAAACAAAATGTATTCTTTTGATCTAAAAAGCAACCAATCATGTGATGCCACATCAGCGCTCAACTACTGGTGATGTGAATGCACAAGTATTGGTAAGGGGTTTAGACGGTGCCTTTTTGGACACCTTGACAAAAAGCATGCTGATGTGGCATCATATTTGATGATGTGGCCCCGAAACTTTTGTTATAAGCAGGGGACTTGCCAAGTAAGCTGCTGTAAAAAAATTGGAGTGATTTGAAATTTCCAAGTAGGATTTTGAGGAACGCGAAGTTAGGTGCACAACTACTAGGTCCTCTCCCCTATCACATCTGTAAATATATGCGACCTTCCAACCGAATTACGTTATACTCAATATTGTTTGCCCTCCCAAAAAAAGCGGGAGCTCAATACGGAAAACACTTTTATGAGAGATTTTTATCTTAAAATATAATCAAAATTTGGGCAAGCCTCTATTCTATATAGGTAATGAATGATTTTGTATAGATTGTGAAAAATTATACGTAATATTTATAATTTATTATTATATATATTTTAAAATAAGATATATCATTTATTTTTTATGAAGGTTTTTTATATTATTTATAAAGAATTTTTAGCTATTTATTATAGGAATAGGAGTCTTTAGGTTGACATTTCTAGTCTCATTCTTTATGGTATGGAGGTCTTGCAGTTAATAAGACTTGATTTCTATTGGGCTTATTTAGAACCATTCAACTTTACTAGTAGATGAAGGACTCATGGACTTGAAGGGTAATTTGATTAGATAATTTAATTAGGTCCTTTTGTATAGAGTGTACCAAATGGGTTCCAACAAAATGAGAGTCCACAATTTTAATTATTAAAATTTTGAAATTTGGGTCATATTTACTTAATCTTGGGCCACTTCTCCACTGTCACAAAATAGACCTAGGATAAGAAATGTGAGATCTTGAGATCAAAAATAGATTCAAGGAAGTATGGACTAATAAATGAGATGAAATATATGTCTATGATAAAATCTAATATAAATATATTAATTGCACCTTTACAACTAAAAGTTAATTTGAAATTCATTATATAATTTACCAATTATTTTGATTTTCTTTGAAGTATAACTATAAAATATATTAATTTTACTATTACAATTAAAAATTAATTTGGGGGCATGGGTCCTAGCTCGATTGGCTAAAGCATGCTATTGTAGGGAAAAGATCACGAGGTCTAGTCTACCCCCAAACCTGTGGACGCACTGCAGTTTATAAAGAAACAGAAGAGCTTGATAAGTTCCAGAATCTGTGATGACAATTGTGAACTGGCCCGGGTAGCAATTATAAGACAATACCCTTCACCAACTCACTCTAATAATTTAATACCTATTTTTTAAATATAAGATATAAAAGGATAAATAACGGTTGTCCTCCATGCACTGTATTTATCCCTGCTAACAAAACGCATCCTCTCACATTAACTCCATTGATCTTTTCTCTTACATTTGAAGATTTGCTTAAACTATGGGCAAACAATAATCCCTTGAAGAAATCTCCTCGTTTAAAACCAACGGCCATCTAAAACCAGTCAAATCAAACATTCCAAACGGCTATAAAATTCAATGATCAAAACAAATTGGCATTACCATATGCAGGAGAGCAATATTATCTATCTTAGCCAATACAAAGAACACTGACGTCAACTATCAAAGAATGATGGAGAGTTCATACCTGACTTCTATTTTTAATGATATACCCACTCTAAATAACCGTGTGCGCAGTTTAGATGTACTGCCCACCAGTTTCCAAGTTAGGGAGCCTTCCCAAAGGAAGTCAAATTGGAATATTTATAAACATTTGAATTGAATTATGTTTAAGACTGGTTATTTTATTATGTTCAAGAATAGTTATTTCAAATTAAATAAATGGATCTTTTCAGTACACTCTCAATATATCCATAACAAAGCTACTTACCAGAATCAGTAAAAGAGCTAAAAATCGTATGGGCCCAATAGTGACAATCCTTTAAGGTTGAATGATTTAATCCTACAATAATCGTAAGTATAACTGGTATACTTCAAGGAATTGATTTGTACTTCAAAGTAATGATGCCAAATCAATTAGATTCTGTTCCATGAGCTTATTGGACGTTTCTAAAGTGGAAATGTAAAGAACTATTCTACCTAACAATTCATCTGATATATTGATTAGTGTATATTATCCAAAGAAGCAGTAGAGATGAGCCCTGGCCATGAGCTTACTTACAGTATAGAAGAATTTTTTTTAGTATTTCAAATTGCAGTGTTTATCCGTATCTTGATGCTTTAATTACAATCATTTTCCTTGGTCTCTTTTGAAGTTAGGTTACAATTACTTTTTGGGCCCAAACATTGGAGAGCTTTATCAGGACGCCAGGAGTACAAGAATTTCAGACGTATGGAAAACAACATTTGGCCAGGCTGCACTAGATTTTGGTCTGCTTTTATGGGCAGTGGATGTGGGCCTTACAATATTTCCATTTTAAGGGAAAAGTGATACAAATTCTTGAGGTAACACGGAAGGAGTTGAGCAGTCTTTCTCATTCATTGATATTGTTATGCTTTTCTTTTCTTTTTGGTCATCCTTTCACAATTCTTTTGCCCTTTCTCACATTTCATTATGCTTAACAAATGTCACGTTAGTGGGTGGTACGTCTATTTTCCAACTGTAATCTCATCCGCCCCCAGCCCACCCAAAAAGAACAGAGAGAAAGGAGTTCTATCATATGCAATAGAAGTTAGTATGTGGATGATGTCGATAAACCTCTTTATGGTGTTTAATTTTTTTCTTCTATGTTTTATTTATTTTATTTGGATTTTGAGCATCTTATGTATGTAGTGATTCTTATTATTTGATCTATTTATCTTATATGTTCTTACATTTTATTTATTTTTATTTACCTCATGTTTATGTATTTGTGCATGTGAAGTAGTTCTTATCTATCTTTGTTTATCTCATTATAACGATTGAGATGTACACCTATTATTATTTTCTTCAGTATATAACAAGAGATCAAAAGTTATTTTTATAATTTGTTGTTTAAAATGTCAAGATATTCTTGATGCATAAATAGTAATTTCAATAGTAATTTGTTGCCTATGATTTGAGTGAATATTAGGGCTACTAGTATTTTCACTCACATAGTAAGTGATTGTAGAAGGTTACTAATCAAATTTGTATTATTATTTTGGCTTGGGAGATTACAATGGTATTAAAGATAGTGATCTTACCAACTTGCGTATTTAGAGTTCAACTTTCTATTTCTTTATTTTTATGGATCACAATGATAGAGAAACTAGATATCACTTGAGGGAGATTAGGAAACAAAGATGATTTACAAAGAGTATAAATACTCAATCATCTCCTACAAAACCCATTTTTGAGAATAACAATATAGTAGAAAGTGTGAGTAAAATTAACATAGATGAAATCATAGATGGTCAAGCCAAGAGAAAGTTTGATTTAATGATTGATATGATGGAATAATCTCTTCACAAGATAGAAACTAATATGAATATACCTAGACAACCAACATTCAAAGCAAGTTTTTTTAGGGTAATCATTTGGATGCCACTCAGAGCCACAGGAAAAAAGATTATCACCCTTTTAGCTTCGTAAGACTAACCTAACCCACCTTTCTAAATAAGGAGGTAGAGGCTCCAAAACATGAAGTCAAAAGCTCATTGTTTGATGATTTTAGGGCTTTTCGTATAGAATATAGAGCTCTTCCTAATGAGATATGAAGTGAAATGTCACTCACCAATTAAATGATCATGAAAAAGTCTCAAAATTTTACAAACTTAATCCTCGGCCACAATCCCTTCATTGAGATGTGCAACAAAATTTTGACAAGTTGACACTCTTTTCATATGGATCTAATAGATGCTCAACTCATGCATAGGTACATAAGCTAGAAACATACCTTTTCCTCAGACTAATGACCAAAGATGAAGCAATTAAGTTTTCCACCATATATCTAGAGGGTTCTACACATGAGTAGTTTTAACATGGTCTAAGCACTTAGGGTCATAGATCTATCACATCATATACATATGATTAATTCTATAAATTATTGAAAGGTTTGATTGAAAGGATCTTGAGTTTTATTTCAAAGATTTGACTAATCTCAAATATATGGTTTAGTGGAGAACTATGTAATAGAGTTTCAAAATCTATCGATGATGGTGCTAGAAATAAAAAATAGAAGAATAACTATGATCTTCATTGAAGGGTTAACTGAATCTCTCAAGGGAATACTCAAGGATTTTGAACCACCTAACCTACAAGATACCATCAAGTGGGTTTTGTACACAAAATTCCATATCAAAGAATGAGTTACAAACCAAAAAAATATCCCAAAGAAGCCCTTTTGAAAAAACTATATATCAAAACAAAATTTTTCCATCAAGACCATACATTAAGGTGAGGAATGAATTGAGAAGGAATAATTTGTGCTTAAATTTCAAGGATCTAGGGTCAACTAGACATATATGTCTTTGGAAAGGACAAGTGAATTACAATGAGGTAAGTTCTAATGATGAATTAAGATTTGAGGAAATTTAACCACAAAGTGAAGAAGAAACCAAACAATAGATGGGAGAAGAATAAGAAGAAGATCAACCAAAATAGGAAGAGGTCATCTTGGGAGTTACTCTTAGCATGCTCTCTAGTACTTTGAGGTATAAACCCTTTTGCATATGGGGGGTCCTACAAGGTCAAAGGGTGAATGTACTCATTGATATCAATTCCACTCATAACTTCATTGATGAGGAATCAATGTTCAAGTGAGGCCTCAATATAGAGGAATTTAAATGATTCAATGTCATACTGATTAATATTTTCACCATCCAATGCAATAGGAAGATCTCCCAACTGAGTATTAATCTTGGAGGATATGGTATAAATGATAACTCCTATATTGTTAACATTAGAGGCAAGGATATGACCCTAGTTATCCAATAAATGCACTAAAAATTCTAGACCATGGAACTAAATTTTTATTCAAAGGGGAATGAAGTGGTACTTTGGGGGATAAAGATACAGTTCTAAGGATCATATCAACTAAAAAAATGGATAATATTTTTCATAATAGGAAAGTTACAAGGAAAAATTAGTGTTTGGTGATTATAACAAAAAATGTCGAAGGAAAGAAGGAATATCGTGTTGGTGTACAGAGCATCTTGGACAAGAATAGTAAATTATTCAAAAAAATTCCTCTAGGGGTACTGCTAGACAAAGGCTTTGAACATGTCTTTGAGTTGGAAGAGGGTGATAAGCCCATTAGCACTACTCCCTACCACCATCCTAGGAGGCATAAGGAGGAAATGGGAAAGGTCATTAAGGAACTACTAGAAATGGTGTAAATTAGGCCTAGCTTAAATCCATTTGCTTCCTCTATATGGTTTTTGTAAAAGAAGAAATATGGCACAATGTGGATGTGCATCAATTATAGAGAACTAAATAAGAATACTATCAATAACCAATATTCCATTCCTAGGATTGATAAATTGATTGATGAGCTTCACGGTGTTGTCTATTTGTAAATAAATATATCTCAAATTTTGATACCATTAGATTATAGTCTTAAAGCAGTATACTCACAAGATGATTTTTTAATGTTATTATGGAGAGTATGAGTTTCTAGTCATGTCGTTTGGTTTGAAAAACCAGTATGTGCAGGATCATCATGGAAAAAATGGGCCCTTAAGTGGCAAAAAATTTAAAAAGATCAGAGTTAGCCAACTTGACGTAAAAATTTGAATAAGTTATTTATATTATTTCAAAAATATGTAAGAATAGAATCTGTAGCAAATTGAATGTAGTTTGTAAACTATTAGGTTTATTTTAAAAAAATCTATTTGGTGAAAATTTTGAAATTTCAATGCAATAGTACTTAAATTTTAGGGAAAAAATAAGAAGTAGGTGTCCTGCCTAACCACCCTAACCACAATTAAATGATAATATTTTTATAAGATTTTAGATATAAGTAGAGGACTCATGTCCTGATGTGATGCATATTTTTGTAATTTTTAAGTAAATAATTAATTATGAAGTTTTTATTACAAATTTTAAAAAATATAAAAATCATATGTTGACCACCTTAACTTGGTCAAAACTGCATGAAATTCATTTTTTAAAAATCCTATAGTATCTAGAGCATAAAAATGTGATACCATTTGAAAGCTATAGATGTTTTCAATTAACCTATCAATCGGGACTTTAGTCATAATTCAAATAGAAAATGAATAATAATTATTTATTAAATTCAAATTAAAGCATAATTTATATTGGTGGAAAGTTGAGAATCTCCTTTAAAAACCCTTTTTGTTTCATGAATTTTGGGTAAAAAAAAGTTGTCAGCCACATACCCTACACATACCCACCATATCGCCACTTTTTGGCCCATCATGATCCTGCACATACCCAAACAATTTAGCAACTTTCGAATCATGCATGAATTATTTTTTCCATAAAAAATAAGAAAATTCATGCTTTTCTTCTTTGATGACATTTTAATCTTCACCAAAACATGGAAGGAACACATACAATACATTGATGAAGTGTTGGTAATTTCAAAAGAATAAATGTTGTTTTCCAAGGAGTCAAAGTGTGAGTTCATTATGAAAAATATAGGTCACATCATTAACAAAAATAGAGTATGGGTGGACATGGGTAAGATTAAATAAAATTAGGACTAGCCTCCCTCAAGGACCTTGATTTAGTTATGAGGATTCTTTGGCCTTTTTCATTTACAACAAGAAATTTGCTAAGGGATCCATCAAACTAGATATAAACTTAAAACTAACCTAACAAAGAAGGGAACATTTGAATAGACTAAGGATGCAAAAAACATATTTGATATACTAAAAGAGGCAATGATACCATGTCTTACATGTTAGTAATTTTGGATTTCACTTTTCCTTTCACATTGGAATGTGATACATCAAGAGAAGGAATTGGGGTTGTGATCATGTAGAATAGGTATTTTATTTCTTTTTTTAGAAAAAATATCACAAGGATGGAACAATTTCTCTCCATATATGATAAGGATATGCTCACCATCATATCCACATTGATCAAATTCAAGCAATACTTCGTGGGTAGCCAATTTATAGTCAAGACTAATCACACCATTTTGAGATAATTTCTCAACTAGAAGGATCTAAATGAATAACACAAAAGTGGGTGAGAAAAATCTAAGAGTATGATTTTGATATTGAGTGTGTCAAAGGGAAGAAGAATATTGTTACCGATGAACTATCTAGAGGGCCAAATTTGTGTCCCATGTCTCAAATCTTTATATATTGGAAGAATGAAATCATAAAAAAGTATGCCAAGAATGCATTCACCACTAATTTGTTGGAAGGGAAGCTATCAGAAAATAGGTACATGATTTGCATTGAACTCATTCTCTACAAGGGAAGAGTCTATTGGTACCATAATCAAGGATGATGATAAATATTTTGTTGGTAGTTCATGACACTCCCTTAGTAGGCACCCTAGGTATTTCAAAACCTACAAATAGATCAAGGAAATATTCATACATAAGGGAAACAAGGATGTTTTACTTGCCTATATCAAAGAATAAATCATTTTTTTAAATAATAAAACGGAATAGACATTTCTAGTAGGTATTTTGCAACCCTTAAACCCATCCTGAGTAGACATAGTAAAGTTTCTTGATGGATTTCATCATGTGACTTCCTAAATTCTAAGGTAAGGATTGTATATATTTTGGTGGATAGACTAATGAATTATGCATATTTATTTTCCATCTCTTTATATTTTAGGGCACCACATGTGGTTGATCTATTGTTCAAGTGATGAGATTTTATGGATTATGTAAGAACATTGCGAGTGATAGAGAAAATTGTTGCATGAGGTTGTTTTTCCATGATATCTTCTTTTCAATGGGAACTAATATCACCCCTAGCACTAGCTACCATCCACACAAAAATGACCATATTGAGATTGTGATAAAAATAGCTGGAAGGTTGTTTGAGAAATTATAGTGCTGATTGAAATACAAGACTTGGATCAAGTGGCTCTACTTAGGGGATCACTATTACAACACCACTTACCACATGCTAAGAAAGATGATGCCATTAATGGATTTGTATGGGTATGAAACTTATAGGTTCATTGATATCATTTTGTAGATAACATGGTACCAAGAGTAAGTGATGTGATTACACAACAAATAAAAATATCATAAGATATATGCAAACTGTCACATGATCAAGGCAACATTTGAGATCAAATAAATGGTTTTTGTGAGATTATACTCATACAAGAAATCCTCCTTGAATGCAATTGGGGTAGAAAATATCAAACCATGTTTGTGTAGGACTTAAATTTTTGAGAACGATTGGTAAAGTGCCCTATGAGTTGGAGCTATCTAATAGAAGAAAGATGCACATTTTTTTCATGTTTCTTGCCTCAAAAAGGTGCTAGGAAAACACTTAGAACCCTTGGATGAGTTACCTTGGATTTGGGAAGTTATAAAATTAGTTTTTATTCTCAAAGAAGTCATGGATGTAAGGGAGAGGAAGCTAAAAAAATAGAAGCACCAATGAGTACTTGTATCAATAGAAATATCTTTCAATGAAGGATACAATGTGGGAAGGCCCATATATTTTGGAACATCCAAACCTACAATTTCTTGAGGACAAGAAAATTTTGAGTGGGGAAATATTGTCATATCCCATTTCTAGTCAATCTAATTTTGTACATATTAGATGTGCCCTTTTGTCTTCCCTATTTTTATTTTAAATGTGTTTTCCCTTCCCGAGTATCGTTTTCCTTCTAATTCTTCTTTTCCTTTCTTCCTATTAGAGTTTTGGACTTTTCCATTTTGTCATTCCCATTGCTTGACCCCTAAAACCTCACCCTTTATTTTATTTTGGTTTTATGGCCAACCCCCAATCCTTAATATTTATGCCTATGTTTCTATTTCCCTCCTAAATTTCTAGCATGTTTTGTATTATTTCTAGTAGTATATTTTTGGTGCCATTATTTCAAAAGGGAAATATTTTTCCATGATTATTGTTCAAATTTGAAGTTACAAGTGTACATGGTGGGTGACCTATTATATTTGTGGAGGATAGAAAATATTGAATGCTTTAATCTATATGGTCATCTACACTTAATAAAATTTCTTTCAAAATCCATTCTAAGCACTTGTGTTTGAATGTAAGAATCCTAGAATTAAAATGTTGGTGATTTCAATGAGTGATATATAAAGTTTGTATTTGAGATTTGTTAGATGTGGACTGTAGTTGCATTGTATTGTTTCAATTTTCCATTGCTATTGGTATTATTTTTTATTGTAGATTTAAATGATATACTAGAAAATTTTAAATGTAACACAATCACTAAAAAAAATAAAAATGTAATGATTTAAGCATTGAGGGGTTCCATCTAAATGGATTTAATTGAAGAGGGTTAGACCAAATCCCCCTTGGATAGAATCCCCCTAGTTTTAAGTTAAACCCTCAATTGAGTTTCCTTCACACTTATCAAAATTCAAACAAAAAACACTTTTTCTTCACCTTTTGAGGGATCAAATGAAGTCATTTAGAAATTATATTTTGTAAGTATCTAACCCTTATTATAAGTTTTCCAAAAACTATAATTTTGAATATTTAATTTTATTATTGTATTTATTTTTTATTTATTATGAACATAGGTTTTTCACCAAACATCAAGGTATGTGTTTCACACATGATAAAAAATAAAAAATAGAGAAAACATTCTAAAAAATATTTGTGTACTACATATTGATGTTCTTATTTAAACAAAGAAAAAAAGTTAATTTGAATATATATAGAAAAAATTATATGACATTGAATAAACCTATGTATAAATTATATCTAATATTACTCGAAATGATGGATTTGTGGGATGGTGCTATCATATGATTTTGGTCATAGAGTATACCCACTCCTTCAATTTCATTCAAGGGTAACCCTAAAGATCTTAATGCAAGAGGGAAATAAATCTTGTAATAGGGTTGTCCTAGGGGTTGAATGCAAACTACTAAGGGGTTCACCACCAAGTTTATACTTGGAAAGGATAATGAAATGCAAGATACAATGCCAAACCCTAATTGAATGCAAACTAACACTAAATGACCTATGAAAATGAATGAAATGAAATAGAAATTTGAAGATAGGAAGGTGTTCACCTGGGAAACTAGAGATGGCTGAATTGAGGTTTGAATCAATAGAAAATATTCTCTTATTGTTGACTGGGACTCATTCACCAAGCTGGGCGAATTAGTCCAGTTTTTGGAAAACTGTGCAAGAACAAAAATCTGGCAAAAGGGTATTCAAATCTGCCAAATCCCAAATCCTGAAAATTGACTAGAACTGGGACTCATTCGCCAGAAGTGGTGAATCAGTCCCGTTGGGATTTTCTGCAACTTCAAAAGCTTATCCCACTCTTCTCTGTTTGCTCTATCCTTCCTTATTGATTTCCAAATTTGAATCTCTGATTTGTAACCTATAGATCTTCTCCAAGGATTTTTAAGGCTTGATGACAACTTTGACAAATTTGACAACTTTGAACAACTTGTGACTCTTCTCCAATCTTTCTCCTTAGGAAATATGCAGCCTAGACCTACAAATCACACATAAAGGAGAGGGGAAAATGTTGTGGGGTTAGTGGATAGGGGTTTTCCTTGGTCAAACCCCTTGTTGGAAATCAATCCTTGAAATGAAATCAAATAATAAAGGAGAATGATGAATGAACAAGATATGATGTTGCAACTCACCAAACCCTAACAATAAGGTGTGCAAATATGCTTGAAATGGCTGTAATGGATGTAGACTTTGAATCTTGCTTGAATGATATAGATCTTTAATGAAACACTTGCTTGAATCATAAAATCCAACACCACAATTGTTAGCACAATAACAAACATGATGCATGGAGTCTTTTACATGATGATTGATGCTTGAATGCAACTCTAAAATGCTTGATAATCTGCCCTTGAATGCTCTTGAATGCTCTTGAATTCTCTTGTGTAACTCAAAATTTCTATAAGAATGCTCATTCAACTTTCTAGGTGTAAAATGAATGAAAGGAGCTTTTATTTATACTCAATTATGCAAGAATTTCTGAAATTACAACACTACAGGCCGACATTGGATCTAGGAGAATACAATCCTACCAAAGATTTAAATTAATTTTGATTTTGAGTTAAATGGGACTCATTCACCATCCTGAGCGAATGGGTCCCACCTAAGGGGACTCATTTTCCCAAAATGGCGAATGAGTCCCACCTTAGCTAAATTTGAGGTGGGTTTTCAGGATTTTGATATTTTAAAAGGTTTTGTTAGGATTATCCTTGAAAATACACATAAATGAGGCTTGTGGATGTAAAACAGGGCCAATTAAAGCATAACAAAGCCTAATTATTAATGAAAATCCTAGAAAAGCGTGAAAGTATGTTACAAAACTTTAAAATAAGGCAAGATTAATGTACAAAAGAGGTTTATTAGGTATATTTCATTAATAAGACCTTAGAAAAATGTGAAAGTGTGTTACAACACTTTACAACACTTAAGAAAGGTACCATTGATGTTCATTTAGTTCACAAGGGCCCAAGACCTAATGTGAATGTGTTATGCATATTACAACACTAAATCAAGGCCAAGTTAAGGGGACCTTTTTCCATCATTACATCTAGCACCCAATTTAGTGAGAGGAGGAACTTGCTTCAAACTCACACTAAACTAGACCAAATGCAACAATGATCAAGGGGGTTCAAATGTGCCAATGCTGGTAAGATAAGACAACCATGACCAAGGGGGGTATGCAAGCCCCCAGGACCAAGGTCCTATGGCAAACCAACATAAGCACAAAGGAACACACTTGAAATGATAAAGAGAAACAACAAGGCACAAGCATGCAATATCAAAGACAAAAAGAAAATGGGTGGATTAAGCTTCGACCGTTTGTACAACGCATTGTGGATCATATTAGATGGTTTGTCCAAAAGATGCATACTCACTTTGAGGCGATAGAACTTTAGGTTGTTTGCCAGGTGAGAAGTACTAAGAGGGTGAGACACATACACTCATGGCTAGTATGCACTCACACACATACAAGTAATTGTAGGGAAAGTCATGCCTCGGTCGGGCTTCTTGCTCAAACCATACCAAAGTTATACCTCCTGATAACTTTAATAAGGCACCACAGAAAAATATTTTTTGAGCTTCATGAGATAAGAAAAACTTCGTATGCTTGGAACTCATGAACAAATAGGATGGCTCTACAGGCATGCAAGTTGTGCTATGCAAGGTGGCCATATAAATGCAACATGTAAAATGAAAAATGTAAAGAATGTCCAAAGGAGTCTTGCTTAGTTCATGTGATGTTTTTAACTTAGGGAACATTGTTCCTAATGTAGATCCAAGAGAGGGCCAATCAAAGAATAGAAGATTCACAACTTGGGGGATGCAGTGCATCACATCAAGCCACTAAGAGGAATGTAATATGCTAAGAGAGATCATGCTCCTAAAGGACATCACACCCAATGTCATCCACAAAGTGAAAAACACATCATATAAAGTAATAAGACTGCACCATGAACCATGAAAATAGAAAAATGCAAAAGAATAATGCCAATGTATGCCCCCACTTTAATGAAATTGCTAAACACCATATTGTGAGCAATTAATTTAAAGTAGAAAATAATAAATGCAAACAATAAAGAAGACATGAGACCTAACTTGGAAAGCCCTATGCCAAGTCATATGTTTCCAAATAAAGCTACGACATGCATATGAAAAGGAAAAGAGTGGGGTTGCCCCCAAAACGGAAAATCCAAACACATAAGGGATCTATGGATTTTGGGTCAGTATGTTCTTTATTGTACAATGTTTTTAGAGAGCTCAGAACTGTCATCATTCCCCAAATACATAGAACTGGAAGAATGACACAAAGAGAGTTAAAGGAAAACCTTTTTGGTCAACATGGAAGAAACACGAGTGTCTCGATGCCTTGCATCATCCCCAAAAGGAAAACACAAGACAAATGAAAAGAAAAGTGAAAATGAAAAAATCATTTTAAGTCAACATGGAAGAGACATGAATGTCTCGATGCCTTGCGTCATTCCCAAAAGGAAAACACAAGAAAAATGGAAATAAAAGTGAAAAGGAAAAAATACTTTTAGGTCAACATGGAAGAGACATGAATGTATCGACGTTGTGCGTCATCCCCAAAAGGAAAACACAAGACAAATGAAAAGAAAAGAAAAAAGGAAAAGAATCCTTTTGGGTCAACATGGAAGAGACATGAATGTCTGGATGCCTTGTAAGTCATCCCAAAAAGGAAAACACAAGACAAATGCGAACGAGATAAAAGGTAAGAATATAAAATATTTACAACATAGAGAGAGGGTATGTGCAAGATCATGATGGGCCAAAAAGTGGTGATATGATGGTATGTGTAGGGTATGTGGCTGAAAAAATTTAACCCAAAATTGATGAAATGAAAAGGGTTTAAAGGAGATTCTCAAATTTCCACCAATATAAATTATGCTTTACTTTTAGATTTAATAAATGAATCATTATTCATTTTTCTATTTGAATTATGACTAAAGAGTCCTAATTAATGGGCTGATTGAAAATCATCTATAGCTTTCAAATGGTATCACATTTTTTGAATCTGAAACATGTGTCACATTCTATGCTTGCATAAGTAGGATCAAAAAAAAATCACATGAAGTTTTGACCAAGTTAAAGGTGGTCAGACATACGTTTCTATATTTTTTGAAAAGTTGTAATAAAAATTCATAATTAATTATTTACTTGGAAAAAATTACAAAAAAATATGCATCACATTGGGACATGAGTCCTCTACTTATATATAAAATATTATAAAAAAATATTATCATTTTATTTTGGTTAGGGTGGTTAGACAGATACCTACTTATTTTTTCCCTAAAATTTAAGTGCTATTGCATTGAAATTTCAAATTTTCACCAAATAAATTATTTAAAAAAAAACAAAACCTAGTATTTTAGAAACTACATTCAATTTTCTATAGATTCTATTCTTAAATATTTTTGAAATAATCTAGATATCTTATTCAAATTTTTACGTCAAGTTTCCCAACTTTGTTTTTTTTGAATTTTTTGCCACTTAAGGGCCTATTTTTTACATGATGATCCTACACATACCCAAGAATGAAGATACAAATATAGGAATGTCACAAAGAGAGAGAGAGCATCAAACAAAACATCATAGGTGATCACATTACACACACACAATCACACAAAAGAAAATGAAAATGTAAAAAGAAAAATGTGAAAGACTAGTAAGGCACAAGCAAGTCAACCTAAAGCAGGTCATCTACCTCCCAGTCATTTTCATTGTATATCAAAGGTGGGAAACTAGCCAAAGGGACAAGAAAAAGTGCCAAACTAGGGCTAGCACCAGGTTCAACACTCTTTGTAGGAGATTTCTCGTTTAAGCTCATGGAAGAGGAAAACAATGTATTCAATTCATCATGCACCTCTTTGTCAATTTTAGCAACCTCATCATCGTCCAAGTTAATCACAACAGGAGGTCGAAGGATAATTTCCATGGAAGAGCTCAAATCTTGTTGTGGTTGTTGTATTGGATTGTTTTGTTGTGGAGGTTGGTCATGAATTGCTTTGATCAAGTTTGGATTTTGATTTTCTTTGTTTGATTCTTCATGTAACCTATGGGAAAGGGAACGACATCTACGCCTATGCTCTCTAGCACCTCTGTTTCTTTTAGTTTTGTTTTCGAGTTGCATTTTTGTTGGGGCAGGTTGATCAACCATAGGTTTATTTTCTTCCCTAAGGGGAGGAACAAAAGGAACCGCAGGAGGTTGTTCAACCACTTTCTCTTTAAATTTATAAACCTATTTTATTCTAAGAGATATGATTGGGTTGTTTTCATTGTCTCTTGGTATTTTTTAGGAGGTAGGGGAATGATCTTTCTTAGGTTGGTTTTCGTTGTTTGGAGTTTCTTTAGGCTCAATCATAGTTTCATTTAGGATGGTAGGTTCGGTGGTGGATGAAGACATGTTTCAGAGGGACAAACTCTGCTATCTTCTTTGCCTTGAAATTTTGATAAGACAAGAAAAATAAGTCTTCTCGCGGTTCTATAGGTTCCATAGGCTCAGGCCAAAAGGAATCTAAGGAAAAGTTACCCTAAGAGGAAAATGGGTTAAAGCCACTATGGTGGACAGTGAATACTTCATTGTCAAATGGAAAATTTAAGCATTTATGCACAACCGAAGGGACAAATTTCATGGAGCGAAGCCATGGATGGCCTAGCTTCACACGAAATTGGTCTGACTGTGGGATGATGGAGAATGAGACATCTAATGTTTTCGGTCCTATTTGCAATGGTAAGGTTATCGATCCCATCGTAGGGAAAGAAAAACCTTTATGTGTCTTGATCCATGCTTTCGATTTATTATATATGTCTTGATAGAGCTCATACAAAAGTAAGAATTCCTCGATTATCACATTCTCTCCACATGTAGGATATATTAGTATCCTGTTAGTGGGCTTGTCATAAATATGACTGGCTATGTCAAGAGGACCATTGGGTGCATGTTTAAGTATATCCTTAGAGGAGAAAGCAATGTCAAGAGGATTCTTAGTTCGGCCCTTATGAGGAATGACATATATCACTCCTACCATTTCATCCATAGGATCATTATTTGGGTATGTGCAAGATCATCATGGAAAAAATAGGCCCTTAAGTGGCGAAAAATTCAGAAAAATCAGAGTTAGGAAACTTGACGTAAAAATTTGAATAAGCTATCTATATTATTTCAAAAATATGTAAGAATAGAATTTGTAGAAAATTGAATTTA
The DNA here is from genome assembly GCA_007258455.2 of Sequoia sempervirens. Lineage (NCBI taxonomy): Eukaryota > Viridiplantae > Streptophyta > Pinopsida > Cupressales > Cupressaceae > Sequoia > Sequoia sempervirens. The sequence goes on from VDFB02140357.1 coordinate 23,884, forward strand.
GTTTCTAAACTTCTAGGTTTATTTTTTCTTTTTTAAAATCTATTTGGTGAAAATTTGAAATTTCAATGTAGTAGTACTTAAATTTTAGGGAAAAAATAAGAAGTAGGCATCTGTCTGACCACCCTAACCACAATAAAATGATAATATTTTTTTATAATATTTTAGATATAAGTAGAGGACTCATGTCTAGATGTGATGCATATTTTTTTATAATTTTTTCCCAAGTAAATAATTAGTTATGAAATTTTTATTACAACTTTTAAAAAACATAAAAACTTGTATGTCTGACCACCTTAACTTGGTCAAAACTTCATTAAATTCATTTTTTTTTATTTTAATCCTATAGTATTTGAAGCATAGAATGTGATGCATGTTTCAAATTCAAAAAATATGATAACTTTTGAAAGCTATAGATTTTTTTCAATCAGCCTATCAATCAGGACTTTAGTCGTAATTCAAATAGAAAATGAATAATAATTATTTATTAAATTCAAAGTGAAACATAATTTATATTGGTGGAAAGCTGAGAATCTCCTTTAAAAACCCTTTTCGTTTCATCAATTTTGGGTAAAAAAAAAGTCATCAACCACATACCCTACACAGGTCCATCATATCGCCACTTTTTGGCCCATCATGATCCTGCACATACCCATCTATAGAATCAGTGTTATCATCATCTGTGTCAACACTCTTCACATCATTCTTTGTAGTTTTGTTGGCTTTGACAAATGAAATATTATGTTTTGGCATGGGGCTGGTAAAGATTTGCAAGTTCTAGTTAGGAGGGGCAACAAACTTATTTCCTTGATCATTAACACCTCCAACAGAAATACGACCGGAATCAATGAGGTCTTGCACAAGATGTTTTAGATGCTTGTAATGTTCTGTGTCATGTCTGTTTTGTTGGTGGTAATGGAAATAGGCATTTGATCTAAAGATCAGGGGTAAAGGGTTATTAGGATCTAGTGTTTTGACGGGAGGAAAGGTAATCATTTGTTGTTCTAAAAGTTGGGTCATTGTGTTATGAAGGGTCTTAGGTAAGGGAGTGAACTGTCTTTTCGGCTCCCCATAGCTAAAGGGTATCGAGGCTTTAAAAATAGCTACTTGGTTATTGGTATTCTGAGTTGTTTGTTGAGGGGGATTGAATTGAAGGAATCCTTTACTTTTTTTTCTAAATGGTTGGGAATTATTTTGGTTTGGAGGCTTGGACTTCTCGGTTTGGCTAGAAGTGGACCTTGTATCTCGACTATTAACTGAATTTTGATAATCGTGGAGGGTAGTACACAAGTGCATAAAGGATGGGAATTTAATCATTGTGAGCTTGTCTTGAATCTTGCTTTGTAAATTTTCTATGAACATATTTTGAAGGTGAGGGTCAGGGACCTTGACATCAATTTGGGAATAAAGCAACTGATAGCGTGAGACAAAGTCGGTTATCTTTTCTTCTTCTTCTTTCTTGCATCTCATCAAATCGGCCAAGGTCATCTTAGGGGTCATATGCACTTGGAAATGGTTTACAAATGCCTCAACAAGTTCATTAAATGAATGAATTGAGTTGTTTGGTAAAGAAGAGAACCATTCCAAGTTAGTATCTTTCAACGACCTAGGAAAAAGCTTTGCCAAAAGTTTATCATCAAGGAAAAAGTCACTACATAAAGCGGTATAGGCATTGACATGGTTAGAAGGATCTCCCTTTCCTCAGTATTTCTCAAATCTAGGCACCTCTACACCTTGTGGCATTAGTGTTTGCAATATCTCCAAGGAAAATGGAGTAATTTTGACATAATATGTAGGTGGGCCATTTTTAATTTGGTTGATGTTAGAGATTTTCTTTTGGAGGGATGAAATAGTTTGGAATAGTTGGTTATTGAGAGGGACATTGCTTGTGTTATGAGATGGAAGTGAAAAAGGTGAGGGGGTGTATGTGTTCAAAGGACAAGTGAATGGAACACTTATGGGTGGTAAATTGGTAGGAGATATAACGTGTGATGCCACAAAAGGACTAGGGATGATAGCGGAAATTCCCAAGGAAGGAGTCACATTACTAGTTGTTTGCATTGTTGTTGTGACTTGTGGGTTGGTATAGGTAGGTATTGAGGATATTGTTGTGAGAGGAGGAATTTGAGTTCCTCCTTGGCTTGTGACATTGCTTGTTGGTAAAGGGTAACTAGTGGTTGGGGTGAGATGTTTTCCAAAAAATTGAACTATGTTTTTCACAAGGTCAAGGCCATCTTTACTTTCAAGCATGTGGTGAATGTTATCTATAGTAGTAATTGTGGTAGTTGAAATGTTGTCATTTTGAACTTGGTGTTGTAGGTTTGCTAAGTCCTCATGAATTCGAATTATGTCTTCGGGACACTATCATTCCTTGTTTCAACTTGCATACCACTTGAAGGAAAAGAGTTGCTAAGGGTGTTGTCCATACCTAGTGTACTAGTGTCAACACTAGAAGTGAAAGAGCTAGAAAACCCAAGATCCACAATGATTGTGCTATTGTGGGATGACATGAGTCTCAAACTTCATCTCAATACAGTGTTAGAAATAGGACACCAAATACTCATGCAAGGGCTACTAAATGCAAGGTGAACAAAAATACAATATAAGCTAAGAACAATTAAATGCTTAAAACAAAAATTTTGGAAACTGAAACAAAAAGGCAATAACAGAAAATAGAAACTCAGAAATTGAACTGTAAATGCCAGAAAATGCAATGTAGAATATGCAAAGGGACTGATTCGTCCAAGTTGGAAAATGAGTCCCAAGGATGATTTTTTTCAAAATTTATAGAATTTTTCAATTGAATTTTATGCTTTTTATGTTTTCTGACCTTTATCTGAGATACAAATGTAGATTTTGAATGATTTTTAGTGAAATTAGTTGCAAAAATGCAAGCTATATGAGCTTTCACTAATGAAAAATTTGAAACCCTAGAATGCAAGTTAACGAATGCAAGTCCTAATGCAATGTTAATGCAAGCCAAGTCTAGGATGAAAATGCACTCCAAATCAGAAAATGAAATGTTCTAAATGCAGGTTCACCAAAATGAAATGATGGATTCGTGGGATGGTGCTATCATATGATTTTGGTCATAGAGCATACCCTCTCCTTCAATTTTATTCAAGGGTAACCCTAAATATCTCAATGCAAGAGGGAAAGAAATATTGTAATAGGTTTGTCCTAGGGGCTGAATGCAAACTACTAAGGGGTTCGCCACCAAGTTTAGACTTGGAAAGGATAATGAAATGCAAGATAAAATTCCAAACCCTAATTGAATGCAAACTAACACTAAATGACCTATGAAAGTGAATGAAATGAAACACAAAACTAAAGATAGGAAGGTGTGCACCTAGGAAACTGGAGATGACTAAATGGAGGTTTGAATCACTAGAAAACCTGCTTTTACTGCTAACTAGGACTCATTCGTCAAGCTGGGTGAATCAGTTCAATTTTTGGAAAATTGTGCAGGAACAAAAATCTAGCAAAAGGTATCCAAATCTGCAAAATATTGAAAATTGACTGGAACTGGGACTTATTCACCAGAAGTGGAGAATTAGTCCAGTTCAGATTTTCTACAACTTCAAAAACTGATCCTGCTCTTCTCTGTCTGCTCTGTCCTTCCTGATTGATTTTTGGATTTGAATCTCCGATTTGCAACCTGTAGGTCTTCTCCAGGCTTTTCAAGGATTGATGACAACTTTGACAACTTTGAACAACTTGAAACTCTTCTCCAATCTTGATCCTTAGGAAATCTGTAGCCTAGACTTGGGTGATCCCACAATACTGGTTTACAATTTTTGGCCAAACTGGACACTGAACTGATTTTTTCTAACTAAAATTTCACTTTCGGGCACCTATAGCGGCTAAACCATGAGGAATTTGAAGATGATGCAAACTAGTGATTTGTGACATTTTGTTTGTAGATTCTAAATATATTTTTTTCAAAATTTTTGGAATTAGATTGCACTTATTTTTCCATCTCCTTTGAAAACTAGTTCTTTTCTGTAAACACCATTTTTAAGGAGTGATTCTCACCAGATACAACACAATTTTTTTTCCATGAAGGATAAAATTCTATTTTTTTCTAATTTAGACTTTTAACTACAATATCTAGTGCTTCTGATTGGTTTCATAGTGTTTTATTGAATATTTTTTCCTTAACCAAGTTTTGAAGTCAAACAAATTACAATTCAGAAATAGGCGGACCGTATACAACATAACTTTTTTTGTATGTATCAAAATTCATTTTTTTTGTTGGATCAAGGACATCAATATCTAGTGCACTGATATTTTTCATTTTTTTTCATTTGATAATCTACTATTTTTGCTTATGTGCAGAACAAAGAGCTTGATTTTTGGTGAAAAACCTATGTTTAATCAAACTATAATAAAACTAAAACATATTAAAATTATATTCGTTGGGTAGCTCATTTCGAGGACTACCATTGTCCAGTTGGGTTTGTGAAGTCTCCTCCATTTTCATCCTCAACTCGAGCTTCAAAGGGAAAAATTTTGGAGTTTTTGGTGCTAGGGGGGGAGAAGGGGGGAAAAGGGGAGTTCGAGCAAACCCCCCTTTGAGGTTCACTCAAACTAGGGTTCGCTCAAACCAAGGTTCGAGTGAACCCCCTTTCCACAACCCTTTCCTTTGCTTTTTTTCTTTGGAAATGTGGGACCTAGCATTTAATGGGTTCGCTCAAAGGGGGGGTTCTAGTGAACCCCTTTTGGGTTCGCTCAAACCAAATGTTCGTTCGAACCCCCAAAAACCAATTTTTTTTGAATGGGCGCAATTTTTGCAATTTTCCTTCCTCACTGGAATTGTAAACTAGTTTTGTGGGTTTACCTACCTACAAATCACACATAAAGGAGAGGGGAAAATGTTGTGGGGTTAGTGGATAAGGATTTTCCTTGGTCAAAGCCCTTGTTGGAATTCAATCCTTGAAATGAAATCAAATAATAAAGGAGAATGATGAATGAACAAGATATGATGTTGCAACTCACCAAACCCTAGCAATAAGGTGCTGCAAGTATGCTTGAAATGGCTGCAATGGATGTAGACTTTGACTCTTGCTTGAATGATATAGATCTTGAATGAAACACTTTCTTGAATCACAAAATCCTACACCACAATTGTTAGTACAATAAAAAACATGATGCATGAAGTCTTTGACATGATGATTGATGCTTGAATGTTGCTCTAAAATGCTTGATAATCTACCCTTGAATTCTCTTGAATGCTCTTGTGAACTCAAAATTTCTATAAGAATTCTCATTCAACTTGCTAGGTGTAAAATCAATGAAAGGAGCTTGTATTTATACTCAATTATGCAAGAATTCCTGAAATGACAACACTACAAGATGACATTGGATCTAGGAGAATACAATGTTGTCAAATATTTAAATTAATTTTAATTTTGAGTTAAATGGGACTCATTCACCACCCTGGGCGAATGGGTCCCACCTAAGGGGGACTCATTCACCCAGAATGGTGAATGAGTCCCACCTTAGCTTTTTGAGGTGGGTTTTTCAGGATTTTGATGTTTTAAAAGGTTTTGTCAGGATTATCCTCAAAAATACACATAAATGAGGCTTGTGGATGTAAAATAGGGCCAATTAAAGCATAATAAATGCTAATTATTAATGACAAGCCTAGAAAAGTGTGAAAGTGTGTTACAACACTTTACAACACTTTAAAATAAGGCAAGATTAATGTAAAAAAGAGGTTTATTAGGTGTATTTCATTAATAAGACCTTAGAAAAATGTGAAAGTGTGTTACAACACTTTACAACACTTAAGAAAGGTACCATTGATGTTCATTTAGTTCACAAGGTTCTAGGACCTAATGTGAATATGTTAGGCATATTACAACACTAAATCAAGGCCAAGTTAAGGGGACCTTTTTCCATCATTACATTACTTAAAAAATTAACAAAAAATAAAATATATGCAACAAAAAAATATGAAAGAATGTTTTTGCACTAGATATTGGTGTTACCAATCTATGTTTAATAATTTATAATTTAAATATTTTTTGTAAAAAAATAGGTGATATCGAATAAATATCACTTTTAAAATATGTTGATAATTATAAAAAGAAAGTTAATAAAGCTTATGTAAAAAAAATTCACAAATCCTTTTTTAATTTTAAAAAAATATATTTATAATTTCATAAAAGAATCAAAAATCAGTAGTTCATATCATCTTCAAATTATTTACGGTTTAGTTTCTATGGGAGGTAGAAAGTGAAAATATGATTAAAAATGTTGATTTCAATGTCCCATTTTGGCCAAAAAGTGGAAGATACTATTGTGGGCTGAAATTCATATTGTAATAAGAAAGGGATTGTGATTTGCACATGCTATTCACTATTCACTATAACAAGAGATCAATAATTATTTTTGTCATTTCCTACTCAAAATGTAATGATATTGCTAATGAATAAATAATAATTTTAATATGAGTTGTCTAAGATATGAATGAATTAGAGGGTCAATAGTGTTGTCATTCAAATGATAAGTATTTGTGGAAGGTTAAGAATTGGATTTATATTATTTTTTTGGCTTGGGACATGATAGTCCAATAGCTCAATACCTTGGGAATAATTGAGATAAACTTATAGGAGATATGCTCACATATTTTTACTAATAGGATACAATATTTGAACTAAGAGGACTGTGTGTAAAGTGTCTATAATTCATTATCTATCACTAAATATTAAATATTATTAATAAGGGGATAGAAAAGTGTGTGTCCCAAGTGTAAAATTATAATATTCAAAGATTAATATATCTCTAGATCCACAAAAAAGTTATAAATGTGAATTTAGTAGTTTTAGGGTATAGAGCAAAAGGATTTCCTCCTAAAAGATATCATGATCATATTGATCAATCGGTACCAAGGTACTACCCACTATCTGTTAGTTCTTATTTGAAAGTACATCAAAATGTTAAAGTAGTGGAGAATACATTCAACACCAATGAGAGTTAATCTCTAGTCTCATGGATAATAAGGTATGGAATACAATTAAGCAACAAACTAATCAACATAGAATTTTAACCTTGACAAAGTTATCAAAAATTTATAACAAAGGGTGAAATCATAATGAAACCTAAGGGAATTTTCTTATAAAAGATACTACATGGAAAAATGAATACTTCATGTAAAAATATCCATGGTTGATTTGCAATGAGGATAATACTTCACTAAAGAGGGGGGAATGGTATTCCCTTAACTAATTGATTGTATTGGCATATGGCTAGCTAAATTGTAGCTAGCATAATCCTTAATTGAGTTATTTATGATTCCATAAGTATAATTATAACTTATGCTAAGACACTATAACATTCTAATAATGCCTATCTATGGGAGCTAGTAAGCACTATTTTTAATCATCATATATTGTGTTTTTTCCTTTTTAAAGACTTGTGGAGATTTCCCCCCTTGAAGTGGCCTATTATTACTAATTCTTTATAACATAAATTTCTTATTATATTTTTCTTTTGTGTGAGTTAGTTCATTACATTAGACTCCCCTAAGAACTTATTCCCAATTTAAACAATTCAAACTAGTTATGCAACATGAGTGATATTGAAATATTTAATCCCTTGCATACACCACAATACATGTGCACAATTAGAAACTCATTGATTTTCTACAAAAAATGATCTAAGTTATATTCACACTTAAAATAGGTCTTCTATCTTGATCTTCAATTATAATCTAAAATATTAGTCCAAGTAGTATCCCCTTGCGTCCAATCTTGACACTCAAATAAGTCAAAAAACTTCATTTATGTAGATGATTCCAAATGGAATTTTTTTATTATTAAGAGGGTAAATGCTTTTGACCTGAAGCTATGAACCGGTGAGGTCACAAATGGGGGACCTCATCCCCAATATAAATTATCAACAATTACACCCCAATGGGGTTTGAACCTTGATGGAAATAATAACAACACAACAAATTAACCATCACACCATGCCACTATTGGTTCCAAGGGGAACTTTGTACAACTCTTAAAAAAAGAAAAAAATATTATGAATCAATCTCAATATTATTTAGGTCAATGTCATATTTTTATTATTATTTATAGCTTATTTTCATCAATACCCAAGCATAAGAAGGCCTTAATTTAAATGGCATCCTTCTGTAAGAAAAAGTTCCCCACTTCGTGGTGAAATTTGTTTTCATCCGATCTTCCCTTGCTACCATTACTTGATTATATCCAGAGAATCCATCCAAAAAAGACATCATCTGTGAGCCATTGACTATTTGTAATACTTCTTCTAGTGAGGGTAGTGGATAATTATATTTCTTAGACACCTTGTTGAGGTTCCAAAAATCTACATACAACTGAATGTATTTGTTCTTCTTTCTCACGAGAACCAAATTTTCCACCCAAGTAGAATGTTTGATAGGATAGATTATATTGGCTGATAAAATTTTTTGGACTTCCTTTTGAATTAATGGAACTCTAAGAGTGCATTTACTGGTCATTTTTTTTCCGGAAAGGCTATGCATCAAGCCTTAATGGTATTGTATGAGTAATAATGGAAGTATCATAAGTTTTCAAATCTTCGTATGTCCAAGCTATAACCTTCTAATAGTCTTTAAGTTCCCAAGCAATATTTATTTTCTCTTCCTCAATACACACCTTTCCTATTAGCACATTCTTAGCATCTTCTTTATTATGAAAATTGTATAATTCAGATTGCCCTCCGCTGCTTCAAGGAAAATATTTCTATTTGATTATTTGATCCATGTCAAACAATTGTTCTAACTCAATTATTCCTTTCAGAATATTATTATCTCTAGCTTGAGTTAATTCTTCGTCTTGAATTTCGCCATCAGGGCGATCTATCTCTTCAATTATTTATGCTTCGAAAATACTGGAATTAGTGATGAATTCCAATTAATGTCAGTCATCTTTGAACACCTACAAATTTGTAACATTAAATATGTCACAATAGTGGTTTACAATTCCTGAGAGGGACGAATTTTAGCTGAAATCACATATTTTTAAAAAATATAATGATTTAAGCCTTAAAAAGATCCATTTTAAGGATTCCAATTGAAGAGGGTTTGATCAAATCACCTTAGATCAAACCCCCTTGGATAGAACCTCACTAGTTTTAAACCATACCTATAAATGCGTCTCCTTTACACCTATCAAAATCTGATAAAAATCACTTTTGATTTAGCTTTTAGGGGATCAAATGAATTTAAAATTTATTTCAAATGATTATGGTATTCCTCAGAACAAGCTATCCAATGAATATAATTTTAATATGTTTTGGTTTTGTTATGTATTTTTTTTTAAGTTTTATTAAACATAGGTTTTCATTGAAAATGAATTTCTTTGTTCTTCACATGTGGAAAAATAGAAGATTATCAAAAAAAATTTGAAAAATATGAGTGCACCAGATATTGAAGTCCTTGATCCAACAAAAAAATTAAAATTAAATTTTGACATATACAAAAAAAGTTACAGCGTTATCTGATTGTATGTGAATTGTAATTTGTTTGACTTTGAAACTTGATTAAGGAAAAAATATTCAATAAAAACTATCTAACCAAGTGGTAGCACTAGATATCAGAGTTACAAATCTAAATTTGAAAGAATTAGAATTTTATCCTTCATGGAAAAAAAGTTATACGTTATACGGTGTGTGTCACTTTTTAAAAATGTTGTTTTCTGAAAAAAATTAATTTTCGTGGGAGATGGAAAAAGAAGTGCAATTTGATTCCAAAAATTTTGAAAAAAATATTTTTAGAATCTACAAACAAAATCTGATGAGACTCTAGTTTGCACCATCTTCAAATTCCTCATGGTTTAGCCGCTATAGGTGCCCGAATGTGAATATTTAGTTAAAAATAATAATTTCAGTGTCCAGTTTGGCCAAAAATTGTAAACCACTATTATGGGATCACTAGGGAACTAACCTGTAACTGCACTAACTTGACTGTGAATCTCTTCAAATCAGATGCATCTAGATGTTCTAGAGTACTGGCAGCAGTAGCCAAAGCATCGACTCTCTAATTAAATCTTCTTGGGATATGAATAATGTTGAATGCTTAAAAAAAAATTCGTTAAATCCCATACTCTGTGTCGATAGTTAGAAAATCGCTTGTAATGGAAAATGTACTACTTTCAAACCTATCTGACCACTAATTATGAATCACCGAACACATTGAGGATTCTAACTTTCTTCTTGATTGCGAGGATCAGGCCATGTATAAGGGCTTCATATTCTGCCATGTTGTTAGTACATTGAAATTGTAACTGATATGTAGCAAGAAAATATTTACCTTGTGGGTTGATGAGTTCAACTCTGATTCCAATTCCTTGTTTTGATTTGGATCCATCAAATTTAAGAATCCAGGTTTGATCATTTGTAGCTTGTAAGTTATCATTCTTCGGTGTTGTAGAACTAGTATTTTCGGTCTGTGTAACATGAATTCTGTCTTTATGCATTCTTGATTCAGGCCTTTTTATCTTGTCATTTGCTGAATAGTACTGGTTTTTGATTCTATGAATTATCTCCAGACACATCATACAACTATTTTCCAAGTGTGCATCATTATGTAACCTACACCAATCCTGCAATGTAACAAACGTTTTAGTGAAATTTTGATTTTACCGCTCCTTTGAGCTTCTGTAACAATATTTTTCCAAAAATTATCATAAGGACTATTTTCTTCTCCAAAAGAATCACAATCTGATTCAATTAAAAAATTTATTCCAAGAGTTAATTGATTAGGTTTGCTAGCATCACATGTAAATACTTCCTCTATTTTGACTCCTGAACTTCAAATTCTATAATCTTCGGGTTCTATATCAATATATAGAACTTCATTTTTCTGATTATAATCTATGATCATGTATTTCATGCGTGGTTCCCTTTCAATTCTAATTTTATTAGGAAATCCTTTCTATGGTAACCAAATATGTGAGAAATCAGTAGCCATATATCCATTCAATGTTTTCGACCAATCTTTGCTCAATAACATACCATAAGTATCAGGTATCTCAACAACTTGAATGTCTATATAATATTGAATTCTAGGATCTTACACTAATTGCATGTGAATATTAGTCAACTCTCTAACTACATTTACTTCTGTTTTATCAAGTTGAGTGACCTTCTTTAAAGAAACTATTAGATTTAATCCTAACATCTGACATATAGACAAAGGCATCACGTTAGTATATGCTCCAGAATCTACTAAACAATTATGAAGATTTTTAACAAATATTCTCAAATTAAGAATGGTGGACACTCCAATTTTCCTTTTTAAAAGGATACTTGTGCATCTACTATAGGATCGATGTTCTTATCTTTTGTCTTGGCTTGGTTATCTTTCACTTGAATGTCTTTAAACTTTCCTTCTTTTGGAAGATCTTCTAAAGTTTTTAAGAAAGCTTTCCTGATCATAGGTGTTTTGAGCAATTCTAATAAAGAAAGGTTGATCTTTACCTTTTTTATTCCTTCCGCTAAATAGGTAGTCAAATTGGTTTGATCAGTGGAATCTATCTTTTCATTTTGTGAAACGTTTAATGAATTGTAATGAGAGGTCACCTTGGGCAACCTTGGGTTATTGGTTGCTTTATCATTAGGTGGAGTATTAAAGTTGTTAGGTGGGATTGATGTTGTTAATGGACCATTGAATTTACTTCCAGCATTGGTGTTACTTCTCAAGTTATAATTATGTCCTTTCTGATACTGTTGAAAAGCATGAATTTCGTCGATTTCTTCTTAAGGTTCATTTTCATCTTGATAGGGAAAAGTATATGTTTCTAATTTCATAGTTGAATTATCTCCCTCATATTCACGAGTGTAAGTCATGACAACAATAGGTGGTTTGAATCATTCACAACTTTTGAGGACTAAACCAGAGTCATATCCTACTACAACTAACTCATTTCCCATAGGAGGATGAGAATCACACAGTTCATTATAGTGTGTAGCAACTAGAAAAATGTCTGAAGCAATTTTGAACTATGAACAATCTACTTCAGCATGAGCATTTGTATTATGAATCCTACACCAATTATTCATAGCGAGATCAACTAAATTCACTTTTGACACAGATCTTTCATCAATAGGATCGACATTATCTAAAGGCGTTGACACTCCTCCATTATTAGGTCATGTATTCCAAGGTCTAGGTGGTCTAGGAGCATTATACATCCTATTTTACGAATTTTGGTTGTTATTTTGAGCATAAAAGCTTTGATTTCCTAATTGTGTAACCTCAGTGGCTAATCTTTTGAGTTGAGCTGTAATTTCTTCCATGTCTTCATTTTCCTCTGAAATCTTGATATTTTGGTTTTCTTGAGTTTGTGAGAAAAAATAATTTCCATTAGGACGTAGCTTTGTGATAGCTGGACCAAGGTGAGGGACTCAAGCTTGACTATTTCCTGCTTGAAAGAAACTATTTTGAGGAAATGTCCCATTTTGGACCACTGAAGGGTAAACATTAGGAGCTATAGGATGATTTAGAGGGACTCCATTTATGTTTGGGGTAGGGTAATTATTTAGTCCATTTCCACCATTCATAGATGATCCATTTTTGAGGTGTTTCATTTCCAAATTCACACTCACAGCTTTAGCATAGGCTTCGGGTAAAGTAGCTAGAGGATTTTCCCTTCGCTTCACAAACATAGCAATTAAAAGATCTACTGTTGTATAATAAACAATGATAGAAGAAAACATATCTAGTACATAAGGTACTTTCAACCTAGAATAAACCTTTTGAAACCTATCATCAAAAGCAGTTATAGGTTCTCCTTCGAATCTCTTGATTTGAGAAAATTAATGATACAATAGGGTAGGGTCAATAGGTGTTCTAAATCTAGCTAGGAATTGACTTTCCATGTCTTGCCATGATCTGATAGAATTGTGAGGTAAGTTGATAAACCACTGGTAAAATTCATCTCTTAAGGTGTATGGGAACAACCTACATACGACATCTTGTTGAATCCTTGCTCTAAAGCACATATCCTTAAAGATACTAATATGTTCTTCTGCATATTTATGAAGATAATATTTAGGACACAACTTATCAATATTTTTCAATAAATCATTGTACACAACAAATTGAATTGGTGACTCTACGTTAAGGAATGCCATCACTGTGGAAGGCAATGGTACAACAACAGTCAAATTCTACAAAATCACACTCACACTTCTAGAATTTTGAGGTCTGGATGACGTTCAACCACTAAGCTCAAATAAAGTCACATGAGGGTCACCAGATCGAGATCTAGTGACTCTACAAAAATCTAGTTTAAAACTTAACAAAGCCAAAAGACAACAATAGGCCCTCCTAGCGCTAGTTCCTATTGACGACGATTTTACTTGCAAAAACATGGCAAATAAATTCTTCATAGATAAACCAAAAAGAGCCTATCCTTCTTGAAAGATATGGAACAAAGACAACCTAAAAGGGTATTTTGCTTTAACAGGAAAAGATTGGCTTTAGTTCAAACCCAAGTCTTCGATAATCAGGTCTTCATTGCACTAGGCTCGCTGTCAGGTATAATGTGATATTGTTGTTAATCTAAAAGGAAATATGGTTTTTTTCTATTTCGTTAAGAATCATATATATCAGATACTGAGTTTTCAATTGGAACTTAAGAAGAAATATCATGAAATCAAAAGATTTGAAATAATATTTCATGAACATCAACAATTTCTTTGTTATCACTTAAGTAAATTTAGCATTAAGCATTCCACAATTTCATAGAAAATGAAATATTTTCAACAAATTTCCATCCATTCACTTATTTTTTAGAAAATTTTAAAATAATTTAAACATCTATTCTAAAATAAAGCATGAAAATACTAAAAATTCAATTTTTCTCCTGGTTATTCTCCATGCATGCCCCAAAGAATCAACTAAAATAGAGCAAACCACTTTATAATTCACCAGATTGCTTCATAGCTACATATAAAATGGTGTGAGCTTTTAAAGGGAGGGGTTTTAGTTTTTATACCGAGTAGATTCTGTATGCACCCTTAAATGGCACAACATACAGTCTTGTTTGGTTGAACTAAAAAAACCAGCTACACAAGATTCATGAGATAGGTAGCTATCTAATTGGATCTGATATTAATCATTTCTATGTCCATACAAAGTTTTACACCAGAATGATTCAAAAAATAGGAAAAAAGAACAAAACTCAAAGAAGTTTTAGCTCTTCCGACATCCAAAAATTCTGAACTTAAAATGAAAATAAAGTAGTAAATGACCTTTTATAGGAACAAGGCCCCAAGAGTTCAAACTTAAAGTCTATCTAGAGATTCAAAAATATCAAATTAAAATGTAGCACATGGCACATTCCAAATATCATTAGAATATTCCAGATGAAGTCAAAGCTTTGACTTCGTTAGCAACAACACTTTTCACTTCATACTCCAGATAACTAGACTTCACATAAATCAAGGTTATCAAAAATCTTCAAAATACTAGACATGGAACATCTACCGGGAACAGGAACAACCTGGAAAACAAAAAAATTGAACAAATATCTTTATAACTCCTTTGGTATCTGGTATTCGGTTCTTTCCTTTATCGTTCAAAACTCAGGCTCCAGGATGTTTTTTTTGCCTGTCTTTAATTGATATTCTTGGAAAGCATTCAACGCTTGAGCATATGTTCTTTTGAAATCCCTTGCACTTCCTTCCACGTGATCTTGAGTCTAGTATATTCTTCAGATACCTAGAATACAATACTTTTCCTCTGCACTTTGTCTGTCTCATAACTAGCTATAGTGTTCTTGCACTGTGTAATCTCGTCAATGACCTCCCGAGTGAGTAGCTGAACATGGTCTTTGTTTATTCTCTCAATCCATTCTTTGAAAGCTTTAGCTTCTTTACCATCCTGTCCTAGCATTTGGGGATCACAACCTTGACGTGCTAACATTTCAATAAAGTCTTGATCTTTATCAAGCACTTTTCTACATTCCACGTTGACTTTTTCAAATCCTTCAATGCATTGCATGAGCATGTCACCTCCCCATTTCAATTATTTTTTTCCATTTTTCAAGCAATAAAATTTATTACTTTGAAATTATATTTCCTTGTATTAGTTCTTGAACATCCATTTGCATGAGAATTTCAATATTTTGCCTTTCATCATTAACTTGCTCCTGGCGAAGTCTACATTCATTTTCAAATGTTTTGGATTTTTTGACCTATGGTATGCTTCTTTATATTTCCATATTGCATCTGAAATGAATTCTTCTCCCTGTCTCACTCAGTACTCGATCCATTCTTTGAATATATTCATTTTGTGGCGAATTGCTACAGTTGCATCCACCTATTCTTGTGACATTAATACTGGATGTTGGGGCAATTCAGCCTACGCTTGACCAAATAGGGTTAGGGATTTTATAAAATATTCTAAGGTAGCAACCCATTCTTTCAATTCTCTTTTCTTCTTTTTATACTTATGTACTCTAGCAACAGTGGCATCCAAGTTCACCTTTATATCCTCCAACTCTTGCCTGCAAGACGAGTGTCCAATATTAATACTTGTTATCTTATACTCCTTAGGTGTTATTTCATGTCTGTTTTTGTTAGCTGTGGGAGTAGCAATATGGATGGTTCTGTCACCATCTACATTTCTCTATATGACAAGTTTTTCTCTAGCTTTGCACCTAGGCTTAGGAGTATCTACTTCTTGTATAAAACTATTGAGATCCAGAGGCAATACTTCTACTTCCACTGGGGAAGCTAATTCCTTGATCAACCAATCAGGTGCATCTTCATAATGGTCTACCTCTACAACATTACTTTGTTCCCGCTTTCCACTTGATTCAGGAACCTCATTTCTTACTTCTTCAGTCTTATTTGTCACGTCCTCTGAAATAGGAATTTCCTCAACAATTTCTGGCATAGATTCAGGATTACCAGGATTTGGCAGTGTCTCCTCTGTTTGAAGACTTACATTTTCCTGTCTATCCAGATGTTCAACTTAAGTTTCCTAGACATTAATTTCTTCATTCTCTACTACACCAGGGTTTTCTTCATTTCTAACTTCATCACCTGAAACCTGTGTAGCTTTAGCTTTCTCAATTTCAACTTCAACGTGGTCCTTTTTTATTTTTGTAAAGATCTGTTATTGTTCATTATCATTTGGAACATTCTCAAGGAAAGGTTCATAATCAAAAGTTTCTTCAATAATCATTTCATCAATTGTTTCGTACTCTATAGTCTCCCCTGTTTCCATCTCAAGGATATTAGGATTCCCCGCTTCTGAAGTGAGTGTTCCTTGTATAAATTCTTCTTCTTCAACATTTATAGGAGTGGACCCTATATCTGGAATCTCTTCTATCACTGGTTGTACTATGGGTTTATCTTTATATTTCTTTTCTTTTACCTTCTCCCACATGGCACCCCATTTATCCATCTGTTCTTTAATTTTTTCTTCATCTTCTTTCGAAATCTCCTCCAAAACCGCAAGAGTTCCTCCCAATGCTTGTTTCATACTAGCCATGTTAACATAAGAAGGAGAAGTAAATAGTGTTGCAACCCTTTGAGATGCAGACCTAGTTTGTGTGTTAACATTTTCTGTTACTCCTACTTCTTCTTCAATAATCGATTTAACCTTTGGTTTTGTTTTAGAGGAAGATGCACCTTTGGGTATTACTTTTTACTTATCTTTACTTGATTCTGCATCTTTCTACTTATCAGATGGCTTTATTGGAATTTCTTGTTTTGAAAATTCAAGGGTTTTTTCTTCAATCCTTATACTAGGAGCCACCTTACTAGTCTTTCTTCTCTTCTTAGTAGGCTCTCCACTCTAAAATGAAGTTTCATTTCTTTGTTTTCTTATTTTATCCTCTCAGAATGTGGGTTCAATTCCTCTTTCTCTTGAAGCTTTACAAAAATCATTTATCCAGTGTTGAGTGTATAACAAAACAGGTTTGGAGAACTCATCAATTGATTTCATTTCTACACATTCATAATCTGGTTCTGAGATGGGTTCTGTAACACCCCTCCATTTTGTTCTTTTGATCGAACAGTGTTCATTATGTATGTTTTACCTTGTTAGCACGTTGGTTATAAACTTGATTACTTTGACCGCTAATTGTTAAGCGATGAAAACATTATGTTTTGATATGATGACACTTTTATCAGATGTTATTATTTCATGTTATGGATTAAATTAGCATGTATCTGAATTATTGATGCTTTATGCTTTGCTACATCATTGATGATTAGATGCGTCAGTTAGCCATATTGTATTGGTGAAGGGGATAGGATCACATCACTCGCATGCGAGCGCCATGTGATTCTGCGATTTCCTCTTCATGGTGTGTTTTAATATATATATATGCATGTTTCGACACTCGTATTGTGTGCAGGATGCAGGTAGAGGACATTGACTCCACCTGGGTCCACAGGTCTGAGCTTGTCCCTTGTCCAACGGAAAACGATTGGGAGATAGTAGCTAGGTTTTCTGTGTCGTGACATCACCCTAGCCATAGTGTGTCATCGGGTTGTTAGTTGGGGTACGTTATTTTGATGTCTCTTTTCCCCTTGCCCTTGTATTTAATTTGCAATTTAAATCGGTGCTTGTTTTATTTAATTGCTTTGTCAAAATAAATAAACGTGTGACTATCAATTAATTAGTTAATTTAATTCAATCAATAAAATAATCTAATCATGGATTAGATTTATTTATTGATAAATTAAATTAAAACAATTGTGCTAGCATTAGTAAATATTGAGATCAAATAAAAAATAGAATTATGCCTTGCATTCCTTTTTGAAATAAAATTAAAAATTGATTTTAAAATATAAATTGGTAAATCCAATTTTGTGGAAGAAAGAAAATTTAATTAGCATTTGGGTTGCAAATAGATCTTGTTTCAAATTAACATTATGCAAATTACAATGGGAAATATAAATTGTTTTATTAATTTGCAAAAATAAAATATCTAGTTTTAGCAATAAATTTTGGTGGGTGAGTTCAAAATTAGGGGTTTGACAAATTTGGAGAAGGGAGTGCATAAGGTAATTCATTTTTATTTTTAAATTTTCAATTTGGTAATTTTGGGGAAGAGCAAAAAAATAAACTTGGATTGAAATTCTTGGAGAAAAAATTGTGAAGAAAAGATTGAAAAAAATTTGGTGAAGCAAAATTGGAAAAAAAAAGAAAAATCTCCATTGAAGGATTTGAAGCTTGGAGAAAACATAAGGTGCAATTTCTTTTAATTCTTGTGTAAATTTTTATTTGAAAATCTTGCTTTGAATTGGTTCAAATTGGTTATGGAATTCAAGTTTTGAATTAGAGGAAAACCCTTGACAAAATCTCCATTCAACTTGAAAAAAAGAATTCTCAACATATTGTGGAAACAAGGAAAAGATTCAAAAATTCATCCTCAAACTTTCATCAAAAAAATTTGAAAACAAGCATGGAGATTCAATAGTTTTTCTTATGAATTTGTGTTTGCTTGGAAAATCTTAATTTAGTTTGTGAGAAATCTTTTATTGTTGGGTTAAATCTTGTAATTTCAATGGCAAATTATTTTATTTCTCAAATTGAGCATTTACTCAATCTGGGTATTGAAAAAAAAAGTATTTTTTTTTACAGTCATTTAATATGACTGTGTATATGTGTATATATATATATACATATATATTTTGTGAGTTTCGTTTAAACAAAAATTCGAAGAAATGAAAATACTGTGTTTTTTTTATCATTCTGGTTTTTACTAGAAAATCCATTTATTTTACCAGTCAATTTTTTGTTTGAATCCGTGCATGGCGGATTTGTTTTTTTGTTCAGGGCTGGGTGAAGTGTAAGGGGGAAGGGTTTTAAACCCTTGGCGACCCCATGTATGGCAATGGCCACCTCTGGAGGTAGTGTCGTCCCTGCCTACACAGGCTGCCGCCCCCATTCATGGGGGCTACGTCCCCTGTTCATAACAGGGTGCAGGCCGAACCCTAAACGTGGTCGCTTTTTGTTTTATGAAATTCATTTTGTTTATTATATTTAATTTACATATAATATGAA
Source organism: Sequoia sempervirens (assembly GCA_007258455.2). Lineage (NCBI taxonomy): Eukaryota > Viridiplantae > Streptophyta > Pinopsida > Cupressales > Cupressaceae > Sequoia > Sequoia sempervirens. Next base: position 42,908 of record VDFB02140357.1, read on the forward strand.
GTTTGTTATCAATGTTTTATTTTATGAATTAAAATATAATTTATATGTATATTTTAATATATATGTTATATATAATAATTTAATATTATTTATATATAATATATATATTATAATATGTGTATATTATATTTTAATAAAATGCTTAAGTAATTATCATTCACATTTAAACATTAATATATATATATATATCGAGTATATATATATATATATATGTATATATATATATATATATATATATATATATATATATATATATTGAGTATATATATATATATATATATATATGTATATCTGATTACATAGATATTTAATAAATATATATGTATATTTAAATGTGATTTATTTTCTTAAAAGAGAAGAAGTATTTAATTTATAAATGAGATATTTGTAAAGGGATAGACGAAAATTTGTTTATGGAAATTCATGGTATAGCAAAGGAAAGATTGATTTAATTTATTGTGTGTATTGCGTCAACAAGAATCAAACGAATAATCAAACCCTTATGTGATTGTGCAAGAACATAGTTTATTTAATTTGATTAAGTGCACTAATGCGATGAATGATTGGATTTATGAAATCCTATCGTAGATTACCTTATATTGTTTGCAAGCTTTCTTTCATCGTGGGGAATTTGTTCTTGTTGGGATTTGAGTCAGATTTTGTAAGTCTTCCAGATAGAACCGTCTTCTATGTTTTGGGGTTGCTGTCAGGTCGACCAACCTTGTTTGCCATGGGTAGTGCGTAATTGTGTCCAGTGTTATAACTGATTATCTTGGACGGGTTTTTACTTCATGTCGTGTTTAGGGATTCATTATCCCTAGGTTGCACTTGAGTACCCTTTTGTTTGTGGCATAGTTCCACTTGTTGTCTTAGAGAAGTGGCTTACATTGAGGGCCGGCACACAAAGTGGTGCCAGGAGATCTCAATGTAAGTTAGTTAATTCAGTGAAAACTAAAACAATTGATTAGTGGTAGGTGGTACCAACATTTAAAAAGATTAATTTTGCCTCTCTCATGGACGCAAGTGCTTGTATAGACTTGGGATGAGACGAGAAGGCCTGGAATGGCAAGATCGTTATCTTGTCCCTTCGAAAGATAACTGATTCCGCATTGGTTTGCATGTGGGGCCGGGAGTCGTTAGAGGTTACCAGGATATCCCGAGATGGGGGCCGGGACCTAGGAAGACTTGCCAGATATCCCATGCGACATTGTGATGACACTTCTCCTAAGTCAACATTATGTTTGTATTCGTGATGTGATCATTTTATTAAATCTGGAAGCATTGTAACCCTTATGTCATGTGATGTCATGTTCGTATCTTTTTCAGTTGAGTCATGTTGCCTATGTTTAGAGGTTGTTGGTCTTGACCTGAAATCCTTGTTACTATCTCCTAGCATGGGGGGTGAGCCTTCGGGTATCACTTGGTTGGGTGGAATGTGCACCTTACTCCGTTGTTTTTTGGCGTTTGCTTATGTGGACAAGACTTTCATGTTGGAGAGTTTGTGGGATCCAGTTTCTACCTTGGCTTCATTTATGTTAGTTATTCTTGTATTTTATTTTACCCCTCATTGTTATCGAGGTGGAAATTGTAATAAGCAATCATGTTATTGATTTACCTCATTCTGGGAATGAGTGATGTAATTGTAATTATATAACTTCTGTTATTGGTAACCATGAAGGATCTCATGGTCTTAAATGAAAATCTCATGTATGGAATGTATGTGCTTTAATTATTTAGGTGAAGGTTGTTATGTTTCATTTCATGCATGTTGTTTTAATTTGTGATTTAAATAATCTTTGTCTCGTAACCCTAGGGAATGGTTGGCTTTGTGTTGTAATCTTTCATGTATTTGTAATTAAAAATAAAAAATAAAAAATAAAAAAAAATTGTGCATTTGTTTAGTAGTTTGCAACTTTCCGTAGGATTGCGTGGCGGGGCATTACACATGGTATTAGAGCCTAGGTTTAAACACTGGGTACTCTGGGATTATGATGAGCCCATTAAGCTTTTAGTTGTGTGGGTTTTACTTGTGCGTTGTGCTTAATACCTTTTTGTGTCTGTGTAGGATTATGCCTCCCAGACGTGGAAGAGGTGGGGGTCGTAGACATGGCCATTTAGGCGGTCGCGTTTGGGAACAACAAGACCCACCGCCGCATGTTCCACTTGTTTCTGACCATGAGGAGCAATAGGCTTCTCAGAATATTTAGGGAGATGGCAATCATAATTCGGATCCACCCAGGATCGAGGACGCTCAGTTGCGTTAGTTGTTAGAGGAGACCCTTGCCCGCCTTGGGCCTAGGCAGGAGGTAGAGCCAGTGGTGGTTAGAGAGAGAGAGGTACCAGTTCAGTCTGATTCAGAGGTAGCAGCCCATATGAGGGACTTTCTTAGAGCACAACCACCCATTTTCGATGGATCAGGGAGTGGTTTAGAGGCAGAGACATGGCTCATTAACTTGACTAGGTGTTTTGCTATGCACCCATACGGGAGCAACACTCGAGCTAGGTGCGCTATCATGCACTTGAGGGGATTTGCCTCCACTTGGTGGAGATTAGAGGAGTAGAAGCTCCATCTGGACATTGGTACAGTTTCTTGGGAGTTGTTCCTAGAGCAGTTTTGGGCTAGATTTCTTTCTGAGCATTGGAGGCAGTGTCGAGGGGATGAGTTCCACACCCTTCGACATATGTCCATGTCAGTAGAGATGTATGAGCGTCGTTTCTATGAGCTCAAACAGTATGCGGGCATAGGAGATGACGAGGGTATGTTGGTACAACATTTTCTCAGGGGCTTAAATGCCTATATCAGTGGTGGAGTGTGGGTTTTCGAACCAAGAACCATGGAGGTGGCGGTCGACAAGGCCAGGCTCATTGAGGAGAACCTGGCAATGGCCTTAGGTGGTCATGTAGGAGTGTAGGTGGGCAGTGGTTCAGCAGCTGGGACTAGTGCTCGAGGAGGTCAGCCTCAGGGAGGTGCACCTTCTAGAGCTCAACAGGGTCCATCTCAGAGTGGTCAGCAGCAGCAGTAGGGTTCCCAGGGGAAATGGAAGGGTTTCCAGTAGAGGCAGGGGGACAGGAGTTGGAGGCGCATGAGATGCTTCAACTCCGAGCAGCCAGTGTAGAGTTCTCATTCATCTTTCAGGGGTAGTGCGCAGCAGTCTAGTGCACCACCTACAGGCAGGGGCTTCAGTAGAGGCACTGGATGTTTTGCATGTGGCCAACAGGGTCACATAGTGAGGATGTGTCCCAATAAGGGCACATTAGGTTATTCTCAGGGACCAGCAGCGTCAGAGCTGACTATAGGAGATGCAGGCCGTGGGCATCGAGTATTCGCAGTGGTTGACAACCGCTAGGCAGAGCACCAGGGTATAGTCATTGAGGCTTATGGTATGTTGAGGGGTAACCCAGTTTCTATTCTATTTGATTCAGGAGCATCTGATTCCTTTGGTTCTTCATCTGTCGTGACGCAATGTAGACTGGATGCGGTAAAGCAGGTAGAGTTAGCTTCAGGTGCAAAAGTTGCATCCCTTTCCCTTGTGCCAGAGTGTAGGTTAGAGGTTGGACCTCTCTAGACTACCTTGGACCTTCGTGTTATTCCATTGGGTTCTTATGACGTTGTCATAGGAATGGATTGGCTAGAGGCTCATAGTGCAGTCATTGATTGTCGACGTAAGTCGATTAGATGTATTGGGGCATCTGGTAGAGAGGTAGAGGTAGTGGGGGTCTAGAGGCCGATTTCCTTGAGGATCATCCCAGCTATGCAGTTGAGAAGGTGTGTGCGGTAGGGTTGCCAATTGTTCATTGTTACAGTGGATGATTTGGATCTAGGAGGTGGAGAAGAGAAGGTCTCTCTTGATAGTCACCCCATCCTTCATGAGTTTTCTAATTTCTTTCCAGACGAGATTCCAGGGATGCCTCCTCAAAGGGACATTGACTTCAAGATAGACTTGGTACCTGGATCGAAGCCCATTTCACGAGCTCCCTATCGCATGACTACTCAGGAGCTGAAAGAGCTTTTCTTGCAACTTGAGGAATTGCTAGAGAAGGGTTTTATTCACCCTAGTGTTTCTCCATGGGGAGCACCTATCATCTTCGTGAAGAAGAAGGATGGTTCACTTCGGTTATGCATTGATTACCGATAGTTGAACAAAGTGACCATCAGAAACTGGTATCCTCTTCCTAGGATTGATGATCTATTCGATCAGATGAAGGGTGCTACCATATTTTTGAAGATTGATCTCAAGTCAGGATATCATCAACTTCGAATCTTCGAGTTAGATATTCATAAGACCGCATTTCGAACGTGGTATGGTTACTATGAGTTCACAGTTGTACCATTTGGTTTGACGAATGCACCCTCAGTGTTCATGAGTCTTATGAATGGGGTATTTCGTACATACCTAGATAGGTTTGTCCTTGTGTTTATAGATGATATTTTGGTATACTTTGGGACAATGGAGGAACATGAGGAGCATTTACGACAGGTATTACAATGCTTGCGAGATAATCAGTTATATGCTAACTTGTTGAAGTGTGAATTCTTCAGGACTGAGGTCCAATACCTTGGTCATGTGATCTTTGGGGAGGGTATTTTAGTGGATCCTACAAAGATCCAAGTGATCTTAGATTGGCTTGCACCCACAAATGTGGCAGAGATACGTAGCTTCATGGGGCTAGTGGGTTATTACAGGCGATTTGTGCAGGACTTTTCGAGGATAGGGCATCCTATCACCTCCCTACAGAGGAAAGGAAAGAGGTTTGAGTGGGCTGAGAAGTGTAAGGTAGCCTTTCAGTGTCTTAAGGGGAAGTTGACCAGTGCACCTATACTTGCGATACCGGATCCTATTGGGGACTTTGTAGTTTGTATAGATGCGTCCTTGGAGGGATTAGGTGCAGTATTGATGCAGGAGGGTCGTGTCATTGCATATGAGTCACAGAAGCTCAAGGATCATGAGCTAAACTATCCTACCCACGATCTTGAGTTGGCGGCAGTGGTTCATGCATTGACGAGATGGAGGCACTTTCTTCTTGGGCATAGGTTTGAGCTGCATAGTGATCATAGGAGCCTTCAGTATATCTTCACGTAGCCCAACCTTAATGCTAGGCAAAGGTGTTGGATGGAGTTTCTCTGTGAATATGACTTCGAGGTGAAGTATATCCAAGGGAAGGAGAATGTGGTTGCAGATGCCCTCAGTAGGCGAAGGCATGAGATATCTGAGTTGACTCTTATTGTTGATTTGCTGAGTCGGATTCTTTCTGCCTTCCCAGCAGATAGTTGGTATTAGGATGTTAGATCAGTGATAGAGGCAGGAAGACCCCTTGAGGGTAGATATTTAGGATACTCTCTTGATGCTGATGAGATATTGAGACACACGGGACGCATATATGTTCCCCCATCATGTGAGCTTCACGCTTTGGTCATGACTGAAGCACATCGTGCACCTTATTCGGCCCATCTAGGGGTGAAGAAGATGTATGCAGATTTGCGTCAGTTATATTTTTGGCCAGGGATGAAGTGAGATATTGCGGATTTTGTGTCAAGATGTCTTGAGTGTCAGTGGGTGAAGGCTGAACACCAACATCCAGCAGGGCTTTTGCAGTCGCATTTAGTAACAGAGTGGAAATGGGATATAATCCCATTGGATTTCATTGTTGGTTTACCCAACTCTCTGAGATGGCATGATGCAATTATGGTGACAGTGGATAGGTTGACAAAGATAGCACACTTCTCACCTATGCGCTCTTCCTATACTGCATCATCCATAGCTAGAGTGTTCATGGAGGATATAGTGAGGTTACATGGTATTCCGCGTTAGATTATCTCTGACAGGGATCCAGTGTTCACCTCAACTCTATGGACGTCATTACAGCATGCGATGGGAACACAGTTGAACTTCAGTTCAGCTTACCACCCAGAGACAGATGGATAGATTGAGAGGGTCAATCAGATCCTCGAAGACATGTTGCATATGTATGTGATGGACCAGTAGACACGATGGGAGGACTATCTTTATTTGGTAGAGTTTTCCTATAATAATGGCTTTAAGAGTTCTATTGGCATGGCTCCATTCCAGGCATTATATGGGCGACCATGTCACACTCCCTTGAGTTGGGATCGGCTAGTGGACAGAGTAACTTTGGGTTCTAAAATGTTGTAGGATATGGAGCAGCAGGTAGATAGGATTAGAGAGCACTTGGTGGTAGCGCAGGATAGGCAGAAGAAGTATGCGGATGTGCATAGAGTGGATCGTCAGTTTTCTGTAGGTGATAGAGTCTTCTTGCGTGTGCGTCCACGAAAGAGTCCAATCCGTTATGGAAAAGGCTCTAAGTTGGCACCTCACTTTGTTGGACCCTTCGAGATTCTTGAGAAGATTGGTCCTGTTGCTTACCATCTTGCTTTACTGCCCAGTCTCTCGCGTGTGCACGACGTATTTCATGTATTAGTTCTTCGGCCGTACCATCTAGATATTTCTCATGTCCTTGATTGGAATGCTTTGCAGGTAGAGGACGGGCAGCTGGCTTTGGAGCCCGTGGTCGTGGTGGAGTGTAGAACACTCGCTCTTCGAGGGCGAGATATTGATCAGGTTAGGATCCAGTGGGATCCTAGGGATGACACATCATCCACTTGGAAAGATGCAGCTAGGATGAGGGAACTTTATCCCTATTTGTTTGTAGGCTTCCAGGAGTAAGCTTGACCCTAGGGGGGAGGATGTAACAACCCTCCATTTTGTTCTTTTGATCGAACAATGTTCATTATGTATGTTTTACCTTGTTAGCACGTTGGTTATAAACTTGATTACTTTGACCGCTAATTGTTAAGCGATGAAAACATTATGTTTTGATATGATGACACTTTTATCATATGTTATTATTTCATGTTATGGATTAAATTAGCATGTATGTGAATTATTGATGCTTTATGCTTTGCTACATCATTGATGATTAGATGCGTCAGTTAGCGATATTGTATTGGTGAAGGGGACAAGATCACATCACTCGCATGTGAGCGCCCTGTGATTCCGCGATTTCCTCTTCATGGTGTGTTTTAATATATATATATATATATATATATATATGCATGTTTCGACACTCGTATTGTGTGCAGGATGCAGGTACATGACATTGACTCCACCTGGGTCCACAGGTCTGAGCGTGTCCCTTGTCCAACGGAAAACAATTGGGAGATAGTAGCTAGGTTTTCTGTGTCGTGACATCACCCTAGCCATAGTGTGTCGTCGGGTTGTTAGTTGGGGTATGTTATTTTGTTGTCTCTTCTTGCCATTGTATTTAATTTGCAATTTAAATTGGTGCTTGTTTTATTTAATTGCTTTGTCAAAATAAATAAATGTGTGACTATCAATTAATTAGTTAATTTAATTCAATCAATAAAATAATCTAATCATGGATTAGATTTATTTATTGATAAATTAAATTAGAACAATTGTGCTAGCATTAGTAAATATTGAGATCAAATAAAAAATAGAATTATGCCTTGCATTCCTTTTTGAAATAAAATTAAAAATTGATTTTAAAATATAAATTGGTAAATTCAATTTTGTGGAAGAAAGAAAATTTAATTAGCATTTGGGTTGCAAATAGATCTTGTTTCAAATTAACATTATGCAAATTACAATGGGAAATATAAATTGTTTTATTAATTTGCAAAAATAAAATATCTAGTTTTAGCAATAAATTTTGGTGGGTGAGTTCAAAATTAGGGGTTTGACAAATTTGGAGAAGGGATTGCATAAGGTAATTGTTGTTTTATTTTGAATTTTAATTTGCAATTTTGGAGAGCAAACTTGGATTGAAATTCTTGGAGAAAATTGTGAAGAAAAGATTGGAGAAATTTGGTGAAGCAAAATTTCAAAAAAGAAAGATCTCCATTGAAGGATTTGAAGCTTGGAGAAAACATAAGGTGCAATTTCTTTTAATTCTTATGCAATTTTTTATTTGAAAATCTTGTTTTTGAATTGGTTCAAATTGGTTATGGAGTTCAAGTTATGATTTAGAGGAAAACCCATGACAAAATCTCCATTCAACTTGAACAAAAGAATTCTCAACATATTGTGGAAACAAGGAAAAGATTCAAAAATTCATCCTCAAACTATCAACGGAAAATTTGAAAACAAGCATGGGGATTCAAATAGATTTTCTTAATAAATTGTGTTTGCTTGGAAAATCTTCAGTTAATTTGTGAGAAATCTTTTATTGCTAGGTTAAATCTTGTAATTTCAAATGGCAAAATTATTTTATTTCTCAGATTGAGCATTTTCCCAATTTGGGTATTGAAAAAAAAAGTATTTTTACAGTCATTTATTATGACTGTGTCTATGTATATTTATATATATATATATATAAACCTGGTTATATGTATGTATATATACATATATATATAAATATATACATATATATTTTGTGAGTTTCGTTTTAAACGAAAAATTTGAAGAAATGAAAAATCGTGTTGTTTTTATCATTCTGGTTTTACCAGAAAATCCGTTTTATTTTTACCATTCAAAAATTTTATTTAAATCTGCGCATGGCGGATTTGTTTATTTCTGGTCTAGGTGAAGTGTATGGGGGTGGGGTTTCAACCCCACGCATCCCCATTGATGGGCATCGGCGGCCTGTGGAGGCAGCGCCGACGCTGCCCACACAGGTCGCCGCCCCCATCAATGGGGGTTGCGTCCCCTGTTCATAGCAAGGCGCGGCCGAACCCTAAATGATGTCACTTTTTGTTTTATGAAATTCATTTTTTTTTATTATATTTAATACATATAATATGAAATTTGATATCAATGTTTTATTTTATGAATTAAAATATAATTTATATATATTTTTTAATATATATGTTGTATATAATAATTTAATATTATTTATATATAATATATATATTATAATATGTGTATATTATATTTTAATAAATGCTTAAGTAATTATCATTCGTATTTAAATATTAATTATATATATTTTTTAAAAATATATATGTAATTAGATATATATATATATATATCGAGTATATATATATGTATATCTGATTACATAGATATTTAATAAATATATATGTATATTTAAATGTGATTTATTTTCTTAAAAGAGAAGAAGTATTTAATTTATAAATGAGATATTTGTAAAGGGATAGACGAAAATTTGTTTATGGAAAATCATGGTATAGCAAAGGAAAGATTGATTTAATTTATTGTGTGTATTGCGCCAACAAGAATCAAATGAATAATCAAACCCTTATGTGATTGTGCAAGAACATAGTTTATTTAATTTGATTAAGTGCACTAATGCGATGAATGATTGGATTTACGAAATCCGAAGGTAGATTACCTTATATTGTTTGCAAGCTTCCTTTCGTCATGGGGTGTTCATTCTTGTTGGGATTTGAGTCAAATTTTGTAAGTCTTCCAGATTGAACCATCTTCCATGTTTTGGGGTTGTTGTCATGTCGACCAACCTTGTTTGCCTTGGGTAGTGTGTATTTGTGTCTAGTGTTGTACCCGATGATCTTG
>VDFB02140357.1:52519-159424 GCA_007258455.2 Sequoia sempervirens
AATGATGTAATTGAATGACACGTGGAAAATGATGAATGTGAAAGTTTGTGGGATGTACAATGATTGAATGTGAAATGAACTTCATATCACATGTATATCGAGAAAAGTGATATGAATGGTATGTGGGATGAGGTGGATGAAGTTTCATGTAGTGAAATGATAGTTATGAGGTGCCATGTGCTGAGTAATATAGTATATTGTGGATGGTCATGCAATTAATGTGGTAGAAATTTTGAAATTTCTAACAGGAAAGTGTCATGGGTGCCTGTATCAACAGGTCCCTTCTAAATGTCATCACATGTAAGCATGAAGCTATAGGTCCCTACTACATCATGGACTGTGCTTTGAAAATTATTTTTTATTGTGTTCACCTGTGTTGTGTGTGCATGTGGTATGTGGTAGGAAATTATACCTGATTGACCTCAACAAGTGAGTTGTGTGGCTCATTTTTTGAGTCAACTGAAGAACCTATTGCATCTACTACTGAATCTATGATTTCTAGTACAATGTCTTTGTCATCTAAATAACTACCTGGTCCATATTTGTGCATCAATGAAAGAAGGATGTCATCCTTCTACACTAGCTTTTTATAAAGTTACAATCTATGATCGTTAACTAGTTGTGAAAATATGAATACATCAATTATTTGCAACTGTACTGCTCCATTTGGGAATACTTTTTGTATCTCATATGGACCTAACCAGATCTTGTCTTTAATTTTCCTTCATAGTCCTTATACCTTGAATCATAGATAAAATCCCAAGATTTCACCCACACTAAACTCCTTTGTTTTGATGAATTGATCATGCCATCTAATTCTCTATTTTTGAAAAACCTTAGTGTGATGCATAACTTCCATCTTGATTTCATCTAATGCATTCAAATTGTGTAATCTCTCTTTGTGTGTTGCTATCAAGTCCTTATCTATTTTAATTTTTTTCCTTAGTTTCTTGTATTCAAATTCAATAGGAAGTATTGTTGTTTTTTCATACACCAATTCATATGGTGTGAACCCTATTGTAGTCTTCCAAGTTGTCCTATAGGCCCAAACTACCTCAAGAAACCTAGCTGTGCAATCCTTCCTATGGATCTACACTATTTTCGTTAGAATTTTTTCACTCTCCCTATTTGTTACTTCCACCTAACCATTGGCTTGAGGGTGGTAGGGTGTTGACTTCCTATGCCTTAGCTCATATTCTTAGACCAATTTGGTGATCAACTCTAATGTAAATTGGGGACCTTCATCTGTTATAATTTCTCTTGGCACTCCATACCTTGCAAATATGTCTTCATATAGAAATTTGGCCAAATTTCCATCTCTGACAAATTGCAAGGCTTTAACTTGTACCCACTTTTTTAGATAATCTATGTAGACTAAGGTATACTCCTTATTGTTTGATGTTGGTGATATAAGTCCAATAAATTCCAACCCCCATTTATCAAATGGTTCTAATGCTAACTGTGGTTGCAAAGGAATCTCATCTATTTTAGTTTCCTTACCCATCCTTTAACACCTGCTATAGCTCCTCGTGTATTTCACTACATCCTTATGAAGAGTTGGCTAGTAATAGTCAGTAGTGAGAATCTTTAGTGTTTTCCTCTTTGTTGCAAATCTCCCACACAGGGTTCATCATAGAAAGATTTGAGGATATCATAGACCTCAGCTTCCATTTTGAATCTCCTCATAATATTGTTTGGACTAGTGTAAAATAAATAACCAACTATCTAGTAGTAGGGAAAAATTTTGTGTACCAATTGTCTATTTTCTCTAGGGAGAAATGAGGTGGTATCTGACCTACTATAGATAATTGGAAATATCAACAAACCAAGGTGTGTGTAGAGATGGAGAAAATAAATGCTCATCTAGAAAAGAATCATCAAGAACATCTTCTGCTAATTGAGTTGGTAGTCTAGACAGAAAATTTGCCACTACATTTGCTTTTCTAGGATTATCCACTATGGTGATGTCAAATTCATAAAGCAATAAAAACCATCTAACAAGTATACCACCAACCATAGTTTTATTCATTAAATACCTTATTGCATTTTGATCAATGTGGATGAAGACTATATATCCTATGATGTAGTTTCTGAACTTGTTGATTGCATAGATAACTACCAACATTTCTTTTTTTTCTACTGTGTAGTTGAGTTTTTCTCCTTGAAAATTCTTACTAATGTAGTAGGTAGCATACTCTTTATTAACTTCCTTTTGTCCAAGCATTGGTCCAATAAAAAAATCAAAAGAATCTATGTGTATGTGGAAAGGAAAGGTCCAGTTTAGTCCTCTCAAGATAGGTGCTTTGGTCAATGTTGTCTTGAGTTCTTCAAAAGAGTGTTGAAATGTTGTGGTCCACTCAAATTCTACATCCTTTGTGAGTAAAAAAAATAAATGGGATGAAATTTTTCTAAAGTCCTGAATAAATCTTGTATAGTAGCTAGCATGTCCTAGAAAACTCTTGACATCTCTTTGTTTTTGTGGAACAAGGAGTGTGGAGATTATCTCAATTTTATTTGGATCCACTTGAATCCCTTCACTTGATACAAAATGTCCTAGCACAATCCCTTGGGTCAACATCATTAAACATTTCTCATGACTTAGGGATAGGTTGTGTTCTTGAAACCTTTTAAAGACTTTCTCTAGGCTATTAAGTTCTTTATCATATGTTTCCTTGTAAGTTGTGAAATCATCCATGTATATTTCCATGGAGTCATATGCAAAACCTGAGAATATACTTAGCATTTCTCTTTGGAAAGTGGTTGGACCATTACATAGCCCAAAGGAAGGAACAAAACCAGCATATGTACCCCAAGGGAATGTAAAGGTTATTTTATACTAGCTCTCTAGAGCTATTCTAATCTAGTTATAGCCACTAAATCCATCTAGAAAGGAGTACTTTTTACGTACTAGGGAGTCAAGCACTTAATTAATGAATGGTAGTGGAATGTGGTCTTTTCTATTGGTTGCATTTAATTATCTATAATATACACAAACACTCCACTTCCCTCCTTTCTTTGGGACAATAACTAGAGGTGGCACTCATTGACTGTCAGAAATGGGGTAAATTAAACCTGTATCAAGCGATTTTTATAATTTAGTTTTGACTGTCTCTTAGTGTAGGGTTCATTATCCTCTAAGGTTTCCTAATTGGTTTGAAATCATCATTAATGTATATCATATGCATGCACAATTCTAGTTCAATCCCCTTCATGTTATGGTAATCCCATGCAAACTTTGTTATATGCTCCTTTAACATAGTGGTCAAGGAAGTTTGATGTTCAATAGTTAATTCACTACTAGCATTTAATGTTTTACTTGGCATGATTTCCAAAGTCTTGGATGCTATTTGCATAGATGAAAGGTCAAGTACTACTATGTCTAGGACACATTTTTTTGGTAGAAAAGAATGGAAATTTTTGGATATTGACTTTGATGAATTGGTAGAGATAATATTATGTAGAGGATCTTGTAGACATGTCAAGCAGTCATGTTGTTGCAGGTCTGTTCCATAGTTATTTTGTATGATGTGTGTTATCAATTCATCCTCATCTTGGTTGCCTAATAAAGGGATGCATTCAATATTTGTAAGGGTTTGCAAGGAGTACTGGTATTCCTCATCTAAGGTAGGCCAAATGGCTTGCTCTAAGTTTGCATGAGGTTGTGCTAGTGGATAAAGGAATAACATTTTAGTTATGTTTCTATACCTACAACCTATAAATGTATCTATTTTTGCTAACCATGGTCTTCATAAAAAAAGAGGATAGCTTGCAAGGTTAGCCTTTGGCTGCAATACCAAGAAATTTGTAAGGTACTCCCATGAATCCAATGATATGACCATGTCCTCAATGATGCCCTTAAGTTTAACTATTGATCTATCTGCCAATTGTACAATAGTGGGAGTAGGTCTAAGGTTTATTAACTGTAATAGTTGCATTGTTTCCTTATTCATCACATTAATTGTTGTCCCCAAGTCAATCAATGTATTCTTTATGAGATTTTCATTTATCTTAACATCTACTACAAGACTACTAGGATCTACATACTTAGGGATAGTTATGTTTCCCAACATAATGTTAGCAAGTTTCCCTAAGACATGTACATTCTAAGGGTATTTTATCTTCCTTCATGGATTTTTATGGAAAACTTATTTGACTATTTTAGTGTAGATGGGAATCTCCTTGATGGCTTGGATGAGGGGCGTCTTTATACACACATCCTTAAGTTGTCCCAATAGCTTATTTTTATCTTGGGTTTGTTTGCATAGCTAATCTTTCAAGGGAAGGAGGCTCTAGACTTGTATTAGTTGGGTGGTCTTGGTTTGACTCGGCCTCCTTATTTTAGTTATCCAATGTCTCTTATGGGGATTCCTTATCAACCAACTCTATAATTTGAGTGAATGAGGTATAGCCAATTGTTTCTTTGATCTGAGGTGGAAATCACTCACCTCTATCCCATATGTAGGGTATTGAATAACATCATTAGTATAGTCCTATTGAATAGGCTTGTTATTTGGGTTAGGTGCAAGTTATATTGGTAGTTGAGATGCTCTAGTGGCTGAGGTGATGGATTTGTTGGATTGAACATGATGGCTTGTTGTTGCTACTACAAAGGCTATTATGGTTGTTGATAACTTGTATTTTGGTTTTTTTATTGCTATATTTTTTCCATTGACGTTGCCATTGGTTTTTTTGTGGTGGAAATTGGGGGTTGTAGCTGGATTCTTGATAGTTTTATTGTGGCCACATATTTTTTTGTTGTTGATTCCATTTTGGTTGAGGATTTTGTCATTAGTTCTATGTATTTTCCCAATGTTGAGGGTTCCAACTAGAGAAATTTTGATTTCTAATTGGAAATGGCATGTAATTCAAAGGCTATTGAGGCATACCTTGTCTTGGTCACCATGGTTTCCTTTGAACAACATAGAAAAATCAGCCATCTTCACCTTCCAATGCTTGAAATTTTATTTTCCCTAATCTATCCTCAAAAATACTTACCAGTCTTTTGCACTTGCAATTAGCTTTTCTCTATTTGTAGTTAGGGCAGTATTTAGTAAGGATTTCCACTACACTCTTCTTTCTTCTTCTTCACATATATAGTGTCCATTTGGATATCCAAATGGCTTATGATGTCTTATTTCATGTTTGAAAACAAGTTACTTAGCTCCACTCTAGAGACCCCATTTTATGTCTTGATGATGGAAGATGTTCTATCTCCTCTGGCCTTCTTTGTGAAATAACTTGAGTAGTTCTTGCATGCCAGGTTGCAAATCTCCTCAAATTGTGATTGAAAAATATCTCCTAGCCCAATGACATTAGGTGCATCCATAAAATCCTCATTAACCCCCTTAAGAATATTAACTTTAGGGACTCATCAAAGATCCTATTTTGGTGGGACTTCTTAAGGAAAAACTAGAATCTCTTGTTGTAGTCTTCCAAAGATTCATCCTCTTTTTTAGACATCCTTAAAAATTCCATCTCTTCTTCTATCAATTCCTCTACAATAGTATTGGTACTTCTACAAGAAATTTTTCTTCATAGTATTCCAATCAAGAACATCTTATACCAAACCCACAAACCATCTTAAAGCAGCCTCCTTCAAGATTGTTGGCAATACTTTGAGCCTATATGAATCTATTATATAATTATAGCTTCTAAATATCACACAAAACTAAAACAAGAAGGTATCTATATCCTTAGTAACCAAACCATAGAAGGCTGGAAATGTTGAAGGAGGTATGTTCTTCAATGTAGTTGTCCTCTCCTGGTTGGAAATGGGGAAATCAAAAGTTACATGTTCTAGTGGGTCATCCACCACTACATCAACCATGGTTTGGAAGGCCTCCTTTATATTTATAGTGTATTTTGGTGAAAAGGAAAGTTCGTCTTACATAATCACCTCACTCTGTTCACTGTGTTCACCAATATCCTCTTTAGCTTTGTACATTGAGGGGAGAAATCTTTTAAAAGCATCTCGTTGCCTCCACATGCAATAATTATGAATTTTTGTGTCACCCACTACTACACAATTTTAGTAAAATGTTATCGTGTTGATGGATTAAAACCTGATTATCCTAATGTTGGAAACACAACTCTAAAGGGTATACGAAGGATTATGATGGGCCAAAAAGTGGCGATATGATGGGTATGTGGCTCAAAACTTTTCTCTTACCCAAAATTGATGAAATGAAAAGGTTTTTTAAAGGAGATTCTCTGTTTTCCACCAATATAAATTATGATTTACTTTGAATTTAATAAATAATTATTATTCATTTTCTATTTGAATTATGACTAAAGTCCTAATTGATAGGCTGATTGAGAAACATCTATAGCTTTCAAACGATATCACATTTTTTGAATCAAAAAAATGTGTCACATTTTATGCTTCGCATACTATAGGATCAAAAATAATAATAATAATTTCATGAAGTTTTGACCAAGTCAAGGTGGTCAGACATACGAGTTTTTTATATTTTTTAAAAGTTGTAATAAAAAATTCATAGTTAATTATTTACTTGGAAAAAAATTACAAAAAAATATGCATCACATCAGGATATGAGTTCTCTACTTATATCTAAAATATTATAAAAAATATTATTATTTTATTGTGGTTAGGGTGGTCAGATAGACACCTACTTCTTATTTGTTCCTTGAAATTTAAGTACTACTTCATTGAAATTTCAAATTTTCACAAAATAGATTTTTTTTTAAATAAACCTAGTATTTTAGAAACTAAATTCAATTTGATACAGATTCTATTCTTACATATTTTTGAAATAATATAGATAACGTATTCAAATTTTTATGTCAAGTTGCCTAACTTTGATTTTTTTGAATTTTTTGCCACTTAAGGGCCTATTTTTTCCATGATGATCCCGCACATACCCTAAACCATGAAAGCTTGAAATGACATAGTAGAATATTGAATGTAGCAAAATACTTAGCAATGGTGCCAAAAATTTAAGGCCCAACTAATGCTCACTAAACTTGGTGATAATCACACAATTCAAAGGTGGTTCCTAACTGAACAATCCACTAAATCCTTGTAAACACTCCATTTAATTATCAACGAGGGCTAATGTAAGCTTGTGATGATGTTGACACTGTATGTGCATCCAGAGATTCTATATTTTCTATATCATCTAGTATAGGTGTCTACACAAGTGAGAAAAACGTAAAACTGTGAAATAGGAAAAAGATTAATTTTGGAACTATTGCTATGGTTACCTACAACTAAAGACTATGACTAGTTAACTATTAAAACTTGAACTTTGTAACTACTAAAACTATTAACTATGACTTCTTATGACTTGACTCACTCCAGATGTTGACATATTGAGACAAAACAAAACATAAAGTATAAGACAAAATTCATTCATGATTTCATTCGCATACAATAAATCAAGAATATAATTAAGATTGAATGTAATAAATAAAAGAATCTACTATAACAACATAAGTTAATGGTGGAGAAAAATTAAATTGAGTATCCCTTACTCAAGTTATTGTATCCATGAAGTAAACTCAACTATAAACTCCTTAAATCAATTGAACATAATGATGAACTAAAAACCTCTCATTGCATATAACAATATTTCACAATTTGACAAGAATCTTGAAAGATATCTTATTCATGAAAGCATAATTGGAAAATAAGTATTGTCTATGTAATAAAAACTATCACTATCTAAGCATATCCACATGCTATATCTACTCCTCAACCACTGAGCCAACTATATAAGTTAGGGGAGGTTTATTGAAAGGGGGACTCAAAATTAAAAAAAATAAATGCAACTCACCACTCCCATATTGTAACATACCCGATGTTTAACCAAAATAATTTACCATGTTTTTACCCACATGTAAATAACACATGCTTGCAAAATATAGCAATAAAAAATTTCTTTTATAATTCAATAATAATATGCACATTTGGAGTAAACCCATTCCAAACTCCCTGCATTTCAATAATGAAATATTCATATTTAAAATTAACACCGTTTCAAATTTCCATTTGCATTTTCATAAAGTTCATAATTACATAATTTCCAAGTAATGGTTATCTATTACATACTCTCATATAATGATAACATTTTTCAAATTTATAATTTCTCAATAAGAATAGAGATACATGTTTGCATACATAGCTTCCATGAGCTTAATGAATTAGATATACAAATGGTCTAGATGTCCCTACCAAGGCATACATCCTTGATGTTCACAACATTGGTGCATACATTCTAGATTTCCTCGTCGCTAGTGCATACATTATAGTTGTCCCCAGTATTGGTGCATACATCCTCAAATCATGTTCACCAAGTATATGAGGGAGAGAATCACTTAGGAGCTTTTCTACCAACCATGGACTTACTATGGTCCCCGCACATCTACCTAACTGGTAAGATGGTCCTACCCTTCGACGAAGAGATTATTTTGATAACCTCATAATCCTAGCCTTCCTAAGCATAGCATTGTGTCCTACATATCTAGAGCTACCATTCCTTGGTTTTCCTACCTAGAATGCAACCATGGATCATAGTGAATTGACAGTGTAAACAGTGGCTACTTACACTACTTTGGCCAAAGAATTCAACACCTAGTACTTCGAGTGAGAGTCATATGTCCACCCACCCTTTAGCTCAATTTGGTATTGACCATAAACATAACACACATTATTTCTAAGGTGATGATATAATAAAAGTATAGTGCACAATACTTTGTTGTTTGGTCCATTGTAAGAGGTTTTCTTTGAAAATTTAATAGAGAACTTGCTTAATTAGATTTCCAGTTGGATTAGCATAGAAGACAATGTGTAAGATACTAGTTAAGTGGATGCCAAATAATCTCATAAATATACAATAATTTGATATTACATGGTTGCACATGGTTGAGACCTTTCTTTAGGGCACAATTGTAAATTATGTCTTAGAGTTCATTGTATTCATGTATACTTCTACTGAAGAAGCTTCACATAAGTTTTTCACCCCATACTAGCAATGATTTATCAAGCAAATTATGTATTGGGTAAAGATGTTGATAATTAGAAAGCACATTAAGATAGATAGCATGGAGTAGACTCTTACCATACATACATGTTCATGATTGATATAATAATAGTTTCAATAGAGTGTTGATAGTACAAAATAATAGAGACCAATAGTTTTAGATATGTGCAATCCAAAACATGGAATCAAAGGTGTGAAGTCACACACTCACCATAGTAGAGGAAAATCAATCTCAATAGACACACCACATGTCTATAAGACAACATATTAGAGGTAGTGTTGATGCACAACATTGTGTGGCATTTGAAGTCAAGGGAGGTTTGATTATGTGTGGATGGATAAGAAAGTGTGATCTTGAATTAGACATACACATAGTAAAATCACATTATCTACACTACACTTGGAACATGTTCATACAAAGTATGTGCACTATAAGGTAGATAAATCTAGGTATGTATTAACACTAGGTCATATTATAAAGTTCCTTTTATAAGAAATTTTTGTTAGTGGTGGTGATGAACTCATGCAATTTGCACATATACATTGAATCAATAAGTGAAGGATGATTTTGATAGATTGGTAGAAGACACTTTCTATAGTTTGTAAGGTTGAAAATTTCCTACTTTGCAACTTTGACCTTATTCTTTTGAACTTGCCTTAGGGTTCATCACCTTAGTCAAGTTTTAACAACAATTAACTTTCTTTCTAGTAATTTACTTAACTATAGGAATAAGGAACATAAAGAACTAGCCTAAGACACCCATCCTCAATCAAGCCTAAAAGTTTGAGCACCTAAGTCACTTAGAATATAAAGTGAACATGGGTAGATCAAGTTCAAATACTAGGGGAAATTTTATCAACTAGGACTTTCTAGTCTAGGTTCCTCCTAAGGGAAAAAGAGGTGCATGAAAAGGTCCCTGAGGCTGAAACTCAAATCTCAATTATAGATTATATTATAGTGTGTTATGTAGAGTACCAATCCCATCTAAAGGATATCAAAGTTTAAATGACTCTCACCAACTTTATAAACTTGAACCTGAGTAGGAATGACTTAGGCCTAAACCAAGGCTTTTAGTTGTCTTGATAGATAAGTAGCATGCTTTAGAAAATTTGAAACTCCCAACCTTCAATGGATCTAAAAAAACCATAGAAAGTACGTGGGTTTAGAATTTTAATAGATTACTATCTCTTAGACACATGAACCAAAAATTCTTTCATGAAAAAAGTGGCATTTGGAAAGCCACATAACACTAAATGTGCACAAGATGCTATAACAACATGATATGACACACTTGGTACACACACATCAATCTATAAGGTGTAGTGACACAATAAAATGTCTTAAAAACACCATGAGATAGAACACCATGGTTGGAACTAAAAATAAGGCATGGGGGTGAGTTAAGATTCCCAAAACCATTGGAACATCGTCCATTCCTCTTTTCCCAATTATCCTCCAAGTCCTACAAGGATATGACACATAAAATTTATTGAAAAACTTATCCTTTTTATTGGAGTTAATCCAAAGTGCTTGACCCTTGGGCTGATTCTTAGGTATCACATATTGCCTCATCAAAATTCCCCCTAGGCTGATACTTAGGTGTCATAATTTCCAAGATTTGATACACTAGTATAAAAATTATGGAATTTTGACACCCCACCAACATCAGATTTTATGAAATTCCAACACCCATTGGTATCAACTTCATGGAAGCCTGACACCCTAGTATAAATATCAACTTTATGGAAGCATGATAGCTCAATATCAATCTCCACCAAAGTTTGATACCTCACAACTAGGTGTCCTACTTTTAAGTCTAATACCACTCCATCGAATATCAAACTCCTTTGAATTCCAATACCAATCCACCAAGTATCATACTTCTTTGTAGTCTAATACACAAACACATAATATCAAAATTATCCATGTATTATACTACCACTCAGTATTGGGTATGTGCAAGATCATCATGGAAAAAACAGGCCCTTAAGTGGTGAAAAATTTAGAAAAATCAGAGTTAGGAAACTTGACATAAAAATTTGAATAAGTTATCTATATTATTTCAAAAATATGTAAGAATAGAATCTATAGCAAATTGAATGTAGTTTCTAAACTACTAGGTTTATTTAAAAAAAAAATCTATTTGGTGAAAATTTGAAATTTCAATGTAGTAGTACTTAAATTTGGGAAAAATAAGTAGGTGTCTTCTTAACCACCCTAACTACAATAAAATGATAATATTTTAGATATAATTAGAGGACTCATGTCCCGATGTGATGCATATTTTTTAATTATTTTCCAAGTAAATAATTAATTATGAATTTTTATTACAACTTTAAAACATAAAAGCTCATATGTCCGACCACCTTAACTTGGTCAAAACTTCATGAAATTCATTTTTAAATCCTATAGTATGCAAAGCATAGAATGTGACACATGTTTCAGATTAAAAATGTGATACCGTTTGAAAGCTATAGATGTTTTTCAATCAACCTATCAATCAAGACTTTAGTCATAATTCAAATAGAAAATGAATAATAATTATTTATTAAATTCAAAGTAAAGCATAATTTATATTGGTGGATAGTTGAGAATCTCCTTTAAAAACCCTTTTCATTTCATCAATTTTGGGTAAAAAAAAAGTCGTCAGTCACATACCCTATGCATACCCATCATATCGCCACTTTTTGGCCCATCATGATCTTGCATATACCCTATTATACTTCTTGAATCCTGATAAACAAATACAACGTTATCAAACTTCTCATAAGTCCAATACACTAACACACAAGCACTTAAAAACTAGCAAGATAAACTTTCATACTCAATGAGGCATGACTTCCTCGATTTATGAGCTATTAACAAGTGAATTGAGACATATTTTTAAGGGATTGTGGACATTATTATAGCCACATGAAAACCTCTCAAATGACTTAGATCCCAAAAAACACATCACAAAGCTACGTTAGTTCCTTAATATAGGTAAGGAATGTTGAACACTTCTAAAGACTAAGAGGGGGGTGAATTAGTCTTATCAAAACTTAATCCCTTCTGAAACTTAATCTTTTAGTACAAGACAATCTTCGTTATTAGATCAAGAAACCTTTAAGAAGAATGGTAACAAAGAGTGATATAGCAATTTGAACCCTTAGCAACTTCAACACTCTTTAACAATGAAAGATATAGCAATTCTACTTCTAACCAGATCAACAACAATGAGAAATAGAGAACACACACATGCACAAGGAGAAAACTAGATTTATGTGGAAAATCCAATGAGGGAAAAGCACGGTGAGAGTTAACTCACAATATAAGGCTCACTACCTTGGAGCAATCTATATAGATGACTTGTTGAATTGAAGACAACACAACTTCAAGAGAAAGATATAGGGACCTAATGAGATTCACTATCTCAGAGTAGGATATAATATAATTTAGAGAGAATTACAATGATTTCTAACACAACACTTTGTTGATTGAGGGATTATAGCACAATTGATCTTTCGTTTCACACACTTTAGCACTATCACTACTTGATATTCAATACAATTTTCACACACACTTCTTCGCACTTGTACACTTCTCTATCCTATTGCATCCAAAATGATCTTGCATTTATATCTATTTCAATAATTCAAAACTTCAATTAGGTCGGCCAAGAAAAGGATAAACAATGAACTTAATTGGTCAGCCACCAAAACTTAATGCACTCCTATCCAAAAGATAAAGAGGACAAAAAACACTCTTAGCACTTCTTTCAATGTGATTTAAAACCATTTACATGCAAGCGCAAATCAACCTAAGTTGGCATGAAGGAAACATGTGGATGAAATGTTGAAGCACATAACAAGTTGGGCCATAAACATACTTCTTATTGAATTAACATGATGTAGTCCCAAGAAGGATAGGTCAAGACCCAAATCTATCACAACATATCTTCCATTATTGGTACAACCCCCCAAGCATATGACACAATCAAATGAACAAGCGTTGTCAGACAGATATCCACAAATATCCTAAAAGTCAACTCAAGACATAATGCGGTGCCAAAGAAGCCAATTAGCAACATGCAGATCACATGGGTATATTTCCTAAACATCCAAAAACATTTTCATTCACTTCTTCCATATTGTCATGCAACCAACAACCACCGTAGATCAAATAGGTACATAATACTTCATTTAGGAAGAATAAAATTCATAATCTTGTGGATCACTTCAACACATGAGATTGGAAATGAGACACTACACAAACGTTGAGAGCACATTCACCAAGCCACAAGAGCAAATACATCAATGCAAAGAGATGTGGAACATTTCTTCAACCAGTCTAGACAACCAACAACACTAACAACCTTCTACAATTCATAGAGATCTCCTTGGAAACACAAGTGACCTGAAAGGATAGGAGTGAAACATCTATAGAGCACTCACATTGAATACCAAACTACAAGACCAGAAAATCAACAATGGAGTAATGTGGAGCATTCTCCTGGACAGACTTCACTACATCTTCTTGAACCAGAAACACTCACAAAACTTGCAAAGGATAGAACTTCCTTTTAACAATATATACTTCATCAATAACATGAGGAGAGAGCATAAAACATACTATAGACCTTCAGTAACATCTCTCCACTATCAATCATGCTTCTAATCCTCATCTAAATATATCATTATGAAATCAACTCTACTAATATTAATAATGTAGTATATGAACTTCAACAACTCTTCTTTGAGAAGGCATGATATCCAATCATGAACTTAAGCAATTCTTCTTTGATGAGGCATGAAATCCAACCATGAACTTCATCGTGCCAATGTTAGTCCAAATTGAATAAATAGTGACAACCAATAGAAATGACTAACAACTTACTTATCAAGTGTTGACATCAATGAAAGCCAACAATCAGTGTTGACATCAATGACAAAAATTTCCAAAGATCTCCTTAATGTTAACATTAATGACAATAACTGCCAACCTCACTCTCCCCCTTTGACATCAAGGACAAAGAGCCATATATATCTGTATAAAGCAACAACATCTTTTTTTTACTTCAGGGACAAAGGGAAAAATATCTTCTATTGAAACATCAAGAGATACTCCCACTTTGACCAACAAAATTTTTACAACTACAAAAAACTCCCCCTGAGTAGTAGTCTACATCAATATACGGAAAAAAGATATGACATGAATTTCTCCCCTAGATAGATGCACCATTTATGCATCTAGTTAGAACAAGGAGGGTCAATTACCCCTAACTTCTACCGTAGATACTCAAAAGTATCCTTTGAAAGTTCCTTAGTGAAAATTTCTATAATCTAGTCCTTGGTAGGCACATACTCCACTCTGACTTCATGTTTTGCAACCTTCTCTCTCAAAAAGTGGTTCCAAATTGAGATGTGTTTAGTTTTTGAGTGCATTATCTGATTCTTGTAAATGTTAATTGCACTTGTATTGTCACATAGTATAAGAATAGGTTCATCATAAACCACCTTCACCTCCTTCAAAGTCCCAAAGCACCTAAGTACATCAAGATGATGCAATAGTATATTTTGATTTTATTGTGGACAAAGACACTGAATCTTGCTTTTTATTGAACCATGAGTCCAATCTGTCTCCCAAAACAAATGCACTTACACTTGTACTCCTCTGGTCATCAACACAACTTTCCCAATCAACATTAGTATAGGAAATCAGAAAAGAAAAAACTAATCATTTTTTTACCATAGGCCATAATCTAGAGTACCCTTCAAGTATCTGAAGATTCTTTTCATAGCTTTCTCATAAGATTACTTAGGATTGGCTTGAAATCTAGCAACTAAACATACTGCATGCATGATATCCAGTCTAGAAGTAGTTAAATACAACAAAAATCCAATCATGGACCTTGGTGCAGGGGCACCTACACCTTGTGATCAAAGAAAATAGAGTCTTGAAGGTTCAAAGGGTCAATTTGAAAGTCTTTTAATCAATAAGCAACAAGGAAGTTGCAAAATATGATGAAATGTAAAGAGTTGTCAATCAATGTCATGATGACAAATGAGGTCTAGGTGGATGTAATGTTGTGTTTCAATGTAAGGTCATTCTAATAAGGTCTAAAAGATCATATAATATGTATTTGGGGGTGTTTAGTGTCTTAGGAGGTCAATTAGGAGAAGATTGTAAATGTTGTAAAATGTTGTCAAGAGCAACATTTACAAAAAGAATACAATTTAGAAGTCATTAGAGTATAAAAAGTTGTTAAGGGTAGTTATGCACGTTGGAGGGGTTGGTTGAAGTTTAAAAATGCATAAGAACATCTTGCAATCCTGAATGAAGGGTTAATGAATGCATTTTTGAGGACTATATGTTTTGTTTCAACGTCAAATCTATGATTTTCAATATTTTTCCTGAGTTTTCTTGACTGTGTACAGCCAGCAAGGACTCTATTTGATCCACAACTCACATAATGGTGTGGTATCAGGTGATAGTGTTATTTTTCAATTATTTTGAGGGCCTCCTATTGATTTATGTTGAAGTAAATTCCTCTTTTCTTGCACTGCATGTAGTAGGCCAGTAGGGTCTAGGTTTTCACTTTATTTAAGAATGGAGCCTTTACTCCTACTGTGGTGACCTGTCATTCAAAGGAAAGGCTTGTACCATGTTGTTTTAGGTTCACACTCTTTATTGGAACCTTAGCAAGGTTTTTATAGGGCTAGGAGGTGATGCCCTAGGCTAGGAAATGTGGATTTTGACATGGAAAAGAGAAACTAAGGTAGGGTTTTTGAAAAATAATAAATTTAATGGACTTGTGAGTGTCATTAGAGTTTTTTTAGGTGTTTTTTGACATGTTTGGAGTAGTGGCTTGATCTGGAAAGCTTGGGAGTATGGATTTCTAATAAAACCCTTGTTTTGTGCATGTAAAAGGAGGGTTTCTTGGATCAGCAAAAAAATGGGCTTGAACCTGAGTTCTAAGGGTGGATTCAGTGGTTTTAGGGCATTTGAATTGCTGTCCCAAAGTTTTAGAAGGTTTGGTGAAGTTTAGAGGGCACTCACTTTGAAAAAGTGGGCTAATTAAGTAGCCTTTTCTATGGTAGGTGTATTGGATCTTTGATCTTGTCCAAAGGAGTAGATATTGGTTTTCATATATGTTGTGTAGTTCTGAAGAGGGTGTTTGATTCAATAATTATCTTGTGAAGTTTTTTGGAATTTTTGAGTGAAAAATCCCTTAAACTGGGTTGCTTATGCTACAAGGGAAGCATGCTCAAAAGGTGAATTTTGATGAGTTCTTTGAAATCTGTTTTGAAGTTGATTTGATGTTCATTTGTTTGACATTGTGAGAAGGTTCCACCCCTATTCTACATCAAACCTATAGAGAGCCTGATCAACCTCTGGAGACTCATTATATTTGCTTAAGTGACAATCTATCACCATAGGAGTACCCACTAGTTTGGAATCTTCCATCCCAAACTTCTTCAACATTTCCTTTACATATTTGGCTTGAGAAATAAAGATACCACCATCTTGTTGAATAATTTGAAGTCCAACGAAGAAGGAAAATTCACTAATCATTTACATCTCAAATTCTTTTTGCATCTCTTTTGTAAAGTTTTTACACATATCATCATCTCCACTAAAGATGATGTCATCAACATATACAACCATAATCAGCAACTTGTCTTCCTAAACCTTGATGTAAAAATTATTGTCTGCATTACCTTTCTTGAATCCTTATTGAAGTAGGTACTTATCCAATCTAGCATACCAAGCTCTGGGAGTTTTCTTAAGACCATATAGAGATTTGCGACACACCAAATAATATCATACATCAATATTACATGCACTGAACATCTCATAGATTTGTATGGACAAGACTTTTCTTTTAGGAGAATATAGAGCACTCTAACAAGCCTTCAACATTTCTTCACTACATGCCAATTTAGAACTTTGTCACTAATATCTCACTTTAGAAGGTATAAATACTTTAAATCTTGGATATGATACCTTCACACCATGATTAACTTAGCTTTTGGATCGCAAGACAAAACCATTTTCTACGAAGAGGAGTGGACCAAAATACCTTGACTTTTCCAAAGAGAATGCATTGTGAATGCCTTATTCTTCTGAGTCTTTATCTTTATGTGTGATACACCAAATTTGGAATAACATTGATCATAAAAAATGTACCAACCTTCACACATCATCCACATACATTGGTATCTTTAATGAGGTTCCATTTACGCACAACAGATCTATGCACCAACATATCCAATTCAAATCTCTTTCATGCTTAACTCTTCAACACCTTTTTCTTTTCATTGGGAAAAAATATTTTGCAAGTGAAATCTCCCCCTAAT
The DNA here is from genome assembly GCA_007258455.2 of Sequoia sempervirens. NCBI lineage: Eukaryota > Viridiplantae > Streptophyta > Pinopsida > Cupressales > Cupressaceae > Sequoia > Sequoia sempervirens. Next base: position 69,862 of record VDFB02140357.1, read on the forward strand.
ATAATGCTATATCTCAATTTTTCTTAGAATCTTGTGTAGAGTGCACAAGTGTAGTATCATCCTTCTTCACATGGTCTTTTTTCCAGACCTTTTTAGTTCCCTTCTTTTGTTGATTATGGGATTCAACCTTTTCTAAATTGGTGGCTAAGCAAAGCCACTTCTGTAGTAGTTTTCCTTGTGTCCCATATTATTCCATTTGTATAACAAAATATTGTGCTTTGGAACAAGTTTTTTTCTCTTCACCTTGGATCTACACTCATCATCCTTATGGCCATAGTTGTTGCAATCATAGCAATATCCATGAAATAAAATAGTATTGTTTCTTTGAGGCATAAATGATCTTCTACCCATGTTATCATTCCTTCTTCTAACTCTACAATCAATATCCTTATGTCCAAAAATATTTCAAGAAAAATATTAACCTTGAAAGGATTGATTGAACTTGTAAGGAGCATGTTGTTTTGCATATGGAGGACTTCTAAATGCTTTTTCCTTCTAGTTGGGATTAGATCCACTTTCATTCAGATTGCCATTCTAAACAATCTTTGAATCTTTGGAGTCATTCTTTTTAGAGTCTTCAGTGTAAGATTTTTCCTCCTTTGTTTAAGGACTTTCAAATATTTTGGAGCTATCCTCAAGATCAAACTTCTCTCCTTTATCAATTTTTCCCTTTTCTCTTTTTAAGGTATTCCTGAGAGTGACAATCTCCTCGTCAAGCTTTAAACATTTGGCAGTTTTTTCATTGAGCTTGACATTCAAGTAATCATCAATCCTCTTTCCCTCTTCAACCCTTATTTTCAAATCGAAGATCATAATTTCTACCTCTTTTAGTTTGATTTCAAATTCTTTGCCTTTTTCAATGTGTATTTTCAATTTGTCATTTTCTTCCTTTGATTTTGCAAGAAAGCTTTCGTATTTTTGATTTAGTCCCCTTACTTCATTTAGATCTTCTAGAGTAGACCAGAGTTTTCCCTCAAATTCTATTCCCCAATCATCTAAATTGAAGTCCCAACCTTTAGATTCCACAGATTCTAAATCTGGATTAGGGGAAAACATATCTTCATCACTTAAGGATCCAAACTCCTTGCATTTCTCAATATTACACTTTATGTCAGCAATATTGAAAACCATAAAGAGAGTTTCATCATTTGAGTCATTATCCTCATCTCTAGAGGAACCACTACTTTCTTTGGAATAGAGACCCTTTTTAATCTTATCTCTTTTATTTATATCATCTAATTCAATTTATAAGGGAATTTAGATGAAAAATGGCCTATTCTTCCACAATTAAAACAATTGAATGGTAACTTACCTTTGTACTTTCAAGTTCCTTTCTTCAATCTTCTCATAAAGTTTTCTTCAACCTCATCAAGGTCATCATTTTGATCAGCAACTTCATCTTCAATCTTTTTGTTGGTTTTGAATGCAACTTCCTTCTTTGGAACATCTTTATCAAACTCTCTCATCTCAAATGCAGTAAGAGTACCAAACATTTCATCAACTGAATATTGATCCAAGTCCTTTGACTCTTCAATGGAAAACACTTTGTGACTATAAGATTTTGGGAGAGATCTCAAAACCTTTTTTACTTTTTCACTTTCTTTCACTTCTCCACCAAGTCCGAAGATGGCAAAGACAACTTCTTGTCCCTAGAGCATATAACTTGCAATGTATTCATCTTCAATCATCTTTATAGTCTCCAATATACTTTTAAAAATTTGTATCTTAGATTTCTTCACTGCAGTGTCTCCTTCATAGACGCTACTAAGCTTTCCCAAGCATCTTTTGGAGAATTGTAATTCATCACCTTCAAATGTTATGAATCAACCAACCCACACAAGATAGCATTCATGGCTTTGGCATTGCACTCATATAGTATGATTTCAACTAGATCTGTAAGAGGAGTGGTAGGAGCAGTATAACCACTTTTGACTAATCTCCACACACCAAAACCAAGAGAGTTTAGGTGTCCTTCCATTCTCATTTTCTAGGAGTAATTAGTCCCATCAAACCTAGGACCCTTGTATGAACCATCATGTGTCATCCCAAATATTTGCCTCAAGTTCTTAAGCTTCTACAGAGGAACTTCGCTCTGATACCAATTGTTGAACACTTATGTAAATGGATTAAAGTTAATTTTAATTTATTAAATCAATAATTAAAATCATTTCATTTAGAATTCATTATTTGGGTAAATAAAATTGATACCCAATTCACACAAACGGAAAAACCTTTTACTGACATTTATTACACATTATAATTAATTATATACTCCAACTTTATAAGGTCTTTTTTATTTATTTATCATATTATTATTTATTTATTGACATTACACTATAAATTTATTTTATTATTAACTATTATTATTTATTTATATATATTTATATATTTATTTATAAAATTATACGCCTTTTTTTTTAACAATTCATTTTAATGCATAGAATAACCAAAGGTATTTATCAAATAGTTTTAAATTAAATAAAACCAAATTCCAATCAATTACCTAACCACTATCTAGGGTTGAAAAGAAAAACCTCAAACAACACTGACTGACCACACTAACAATACTAACGACACTGACAAGGTTCCAAACAGGATACTCATCCTCTTCGAGGATGATGGCTAGGGTAGGGGATCAAGTGTTATCTCCAATCAACTAATCCATTGGATTTCAATGCACACTCAGACCTACCAATTTAGGTGGATTCGATGCCTAGTACCTGCAACCTGCAACACACAAAACAGTCATGCATATACATGTAAATAGACACACTGTGAAAGGGAATCACAATGTCGAAGGGTACTCACAAGTGAGTGATGTGACACTATTCCTTTCACCCAAACACATCAGTACAAACAACACCTTGTAATCAAATCAACTCATATAACAATCAGCTACATAGTAATCTTGAGAAGATTAGTCACAATATAATCACATAATGCTCATAATAGGGCTAGTCCTCATAATCAAATCAAATCTCCATAATCACCTAAATAAAACCATATACTAATCATAACATGTGCATAAAACATGAAGTACTAGAAATGTCATCATTGGCACCATCATAACAATAATTCCACATCATATAATGTATCATAATGTCTCATCATATAATAGATCAACTGTTAGTCTATCAAAAAAAAAGTATTAGAGGCACTACATTTTCCTCCTAAAAATTTCTACTTGAATATGCTTCCACACTTGCCCTTAAATATTCTTTGGTTGAATCAAAAATTGAATTGTAGGTTTGAAAAAAAAAAAGTTGGAGCGAATTGAATGCTCAAGTCTGGTGTTCTAAAATTGAAGCTAACGTTCAAATTTTGGCTTGGAAAATATTACATTGCAAGTTGTCCATTGGTGACAGGTTGGGACATATGAGGATACAGTTAGTTAAATGTACATATTGTAAGCACATTAAAAGTTTGAAACATATCTTTTGGGGCTATGCTTTAACAAAAAGAAAATTTGGAAAGTTGTTTTTTCTTATCTTCTGACTATTTTTTAGCATGTTTTAGGGTGGAAAGAATTCATTTTGGGCTTGGGCCTACAAAATAATAATATTTTTTATTCTATAAGGAAGATTGTTTTGTTTAATATATGGAAAAGTAGATGCATGGCTATTTTTCAAACCATAATATTCATCTGGAAGCATAAATGCTAAGGTTTTACTCTACGTCATTTTTCAAATTGTTTTCTATGTTCCCAACTATAGGGAGTTCCCAAAGAAATGTGTAAATCAACAATCACTTGGACAAGATTAAACGGAAAATCCTACAATTGCACAAAGATGATGTAATATGCTCCAAATAGCTACAAGATATGTTAAAGTTTAGAGTCTGAAATGGTAATCCTACAACTGCTCATTGTGATATAATATATTTTAAACAACCACAACTTTTGTCTAAGTTTAGTCTCTGATTTTTATATGTTCTCTCAAGATTCTTAGTTTTGTTTGTTTTATTTTGTCAGACTATTGTAATGTATCTCTCCCTCTTAGCAGTCTTTTGGTTTCTTCTTTATATTGTATTATTTTTTTCTTTGTTTCAATAAATACGTAGAGTCATAATTTATTTTTATTAAGGTTGGTTGAAATTGGTTAGCACTTTTTAAATTTTTTTGGTCAATTTTGATCTATAATTAATATTATTAATAATATAGATGTCTTAAATACATATATAAAAGCATAAAGAGATATCAATATTAAAATTTAAGATATTTATATTAATTTACTATGTATTATATACATATATTATCATACAAATTTCCATTTTTATTTAAAATTTGTTTTAACATATTTATTATTTATTTATTTTTAATTTAATAATCATTTTTTTGCTTCTTATCTTAAATACATAAATATTTAAATAGTGTCAAAATTATAAAAAAAATAGTTTAATGTACTATTTTATTTATTTGAAAATTATTTTATTTTACTTTAGAATTATTTTATTTATTACTTACACACATGAACACATATTTTAACTTTTAGTTGAGAATTATTTTATTTTATCTATATATATTTTAATTTATTTTTATCTTCTTAATATATTTATTTTATTTTATTTTTTAAAATGTTAATACAAATTTTATATTTATATTTAAATTTTATTTTTATTTTCAAACAATCACTATTTATTATTTTGGTATTCTTTTATTTTTCTTTCAGTTTTAAAATGTAAATTGCATTATATATTCATATTTTTTTAATAGTTTCCTTTGTAGACAATAAATATTTTCAAACTTAATTGTATAAAATTTAAAAATAAATATAGACTCTAATAAAATAAAAATCATAATCACATATTTATCCTCTTGTTGAATATATTTTGACTGAATTATTTTTTAAGTTATTTGTTAATATTACTTTGGCCTTATTTAGAAAAGTTTATTATTTAAAAATGTTTGTAACTTTGAGAGAAAAAAAGGTTATGATCTCATGGGTGGGAGTCACTAATGCTAAGGAAATTTTTTAAAAATATATAATTAAATGGTCTAATTAACTTTTTTTCAATTAATTAAAATTTTTAAAGAATTGAGATAATTTCTAATTACGTCATGTGAATCAACAAGTTCCTAAATTATCACCTATCATGCACAAATGAAAAAATTATTTTTTTCTAATTTTCAAATAATATTTCAATTTATTTTCCAACAATGTCAATCTAAGTTCCAAGCCTGGTGTTTGGAATCAGATTCTGCATCTTGAGCTTTCACGGTAGTACCACCTTCATAGTGTTGGACCCTTCTCCTCACTATGTCATGTGGTCCATGATAAGATGTATTCCAATATGCATTCTGTTGTGTGGTCTCACAAAACGCCCCACTTTTCCCATTGGTAAAATGTGGACTCCCTTTTTTTTTGTTCCCTTTCACTTCTGTTTGCATTGGCATCATTTTGTGACTTGGTCAGTTGTTGGTCTCATTTTCAATTTTGTTTGGTCCTTGTTTTATTCTGTTTTTCTTTCCCGAATTTGGTGTTTCAGTCTTGCCATGAAATTTAATGAATTTTACCAAAAACCAGAATCTCGGAGTTGTGCAGCTGCGTCAAAGTGAATTACATCTTCAGTTGGTCCTAGCTTTGCCAGGTAATTCATCCACCAGAAGTGTTAATCCCGGTGATACCCTGTCTTTCCTTCCTTGTATCGAAGTCTAGTAGTTTCTTTTTATTCGAAACTTAGAAACCGGAGAGTCTATTTTGAAATGTTGTAATCTCTCTTGAACCCGGTTCTCGGTCTTTTATTATTTTCTAGATTTCTTTGAGGCTCAAAGGTAAGTGTCCCAAATTTTGGTATTTCTCTTAAAAGTTGATACCGTAGGTTCTAATCTTGGTCATTGCAAATTGATCGCATATCTTTTATGGCTTATGTATTGCAAATGATTAGAGTGCCACGTATGATCATCGCGTCCTCTTTCTCCTCTAGTAGCGAGCCCACACAGAAATCTAGGCATTCATAATTTGAACCCTAAATTGTAATGATTGCACCTTTATTCAAGGAATTAATGCATTATAACAAGTAATTAATGAAGGTGGTGAACTACTCACATGTACTTGGCACCACCTTAAGCATGCAATTGCTTTTATAACACTCTACTTCACGTCATGTCACAAATTTTTAAAGGACATTGAAAGAACGAGATAATACTAGCGCACAAGGAGAGGTAAACTTTGAGAAACTAAGAAAATAGCTACCAAGGGTTTTGGAGTTCCATTATGTGAATATTATCCTTATCAACTAGAACCAAGTATGTTTTGAATAACTGATTTTCTATTAATTATTTTCTTACATGAAAATCTTGAAAGATGATATTTCCCTTTAGAAATTCAAATGTATTTCATTCTTTGATTTGAATTTAGCCAAAGGGTGAATTGAAAGTTTTATAAATTATAAGAAATTTTGGTTAAATTTAACCGTAACTTGCACATAAGACACACATTTGAAAGATGTCAAACACACCAGAAAAAATGAGTACTTCTGAGGCAAGGGTAGAAGATGAATTTAAATATTGCAATTCACAAGCCTTACCAGTCAATGTGGTAGTTATAGACACTCATATGGGATGCACTTCTGATTGGGAAATTCACACTCGAGTACGACAAGAAAATGCTTCTAAATGTAATGGAAATGCTATAGCAAATGGATTATTTTCAGCATGAGGGTTTCTGCCAGCAATGGAGGCCCCTAAATTGGTTATGTAATGCATGAATTATTATAACCCAGATAAAAAGAGTTGTTGAAAAAGAGGGGGGAATCTATGTAAACCTCTCATAGAAGGGAATTACATACACATTTGGGCTTCCTTCCTTTACCCAGATGTATAATGTTGATGTGAAGGCAAAGGACAAAACATATCAGAGTGTTGAAGCCCATAACAAAGAAATTACGAGAACCCAATGGTGCCAAGAGCTGATTACACCACAGACCAAAGTAATTCAAAGGTCTATGTTCAACAAAGAAATTCAAGATATTATAACTGTGCTGAATAGGATGGTTGGTTTACGAGATGCTAGTGAATTTGAACCCTTGATGTTTGCAATAATATTTAGACTGATAGAAAATCTCGTGCAAATGCATTGGGGGAAGTTTATTAGTGATAGATTACATAAAAAGATAACTGCATTTCCCAAGACCATATGTTTCTATATGTCTTCATATGTGATTTACTCCTACGCCATGAGGGAAAGCAAACAAGGGTTGAAAAATAATGGTACTCTGGGTAGGGAAGTTGGAAACAGTTTGATATAGGCTCATTTACCCTAGATCACTATCCATGGCTACAAAGAGAGTTATAGGAGAGTTAATGATTTTTTCTCCACAAAGCTGGTTAGAATGACAAAGGATGATAAAACCAAAAGATTTTCATTGGAGGCACAAAGTGTTATCAAACCAATGCCCAGAGGCTGGTCTATTCAGTTCCCCACTTACTCCTACATTAGGATGGAAGGGTTTGATGGACATCCTTTCATGCTCCCCAGGTATCCCATAGAAAAAATTATTAGAATTGGTGAGACAGTTGAAACCATCTTAGGCTCTTTACAGTCATGCTCACAAGAAGGCTTCTTTCAAATTCCCAATTGTGATAGGAAATTATAAGTGCAATTCAATCAGAGTGTCTGACTTGGTTGATGAAGAATTGAGAACATATAATTTTGAGTATTTTCCACTTCAAATAATATATTATCACCCCAAGGGAAATATTTCCAAGAATATAGCTGGTTATTGTGCTCGTGCACAACACCTAGAAGATTATTGGCTTAATTGTGAAGATGAGCACAGAGTAAGAATAAGAAAGTATCAAATATTGTCTTTGGAATCTACTAAGATTCTTATGCTCCATAATATCCTAGATCAGTTGGAATAAGATGTACAAGTGTTGAACAGAGCCTATAATGAAGACAGAGTGTATGATGAACCCATCCCAGACCCAGATTATTAAGGTGAAGAAATGACATCAATTGATAAGTTCTCTAGACCTATTATGTTATACACTCAATGCTAGATAAATGATTTTTATAAAGCTTTACGAGAAAGAGGAATTGAAACCACATTCTCAGAGGATAAAGCAAGAAAATAAAGAAAATAAACTACATTTGAGAGTGGAGAGCCTGCTAAGAAGAGAGGAAAGGTCCTAGTAAGGCGACTCTTGGTATAAGGATTGAAGAAAAAACCCCTGAAGTTTCAAAACAAGAAGTTTCAATAAAGCCATTTGATAAGCAGAAAGATGTAGAATCAAGTAAAGATAAGTCAAAAGTAAGACCCAAAGGTGCATCTTCCTCTACAACAAAACAAAAGGTTAAACCGGTTATTGAAGAAGTAGGAGTAACAGAAAATGTCGGTACATAGACCAGGTTTGCATCTCAAAGGGCTGCAACACCATTTACTTCTCCTCCTTTTGTTAACATGGCTAGTATAAAACAAGCATTGGGAGGAACTCTTGCAATTTTGGAGGAGATTTCTAAGGAATATGAAGCCAGAATTAAAGAACAGATGGATAAATGGGGTGCCATGTGGGAGAAGGTAAAAGAAAAGAGATATAAAGATAAACACATATGGTACAACCAGTGATAGAAGAGATTTTAGATACATGGTCCACTCCTATAAATGTTGAAGAAGAATAATTTATACAAGGAACACTCCCCTCAGAAGTGAGGAATCCTAATATCCTTGAGATGGAAACAAGGCAGACTGCAGAGCAGGATCCTAATGATGAAATGATTATTGAAGACACTTTTGATTCCCAACCTTCACTTGGGAATGTTCCAAATGATAATGAACAATCACAAGTCTTTACGGAAATAGAAAAGGACCATGTTGAAGTTGAAATTGAGAAAGGTGAAGCTACACAGGTTTCAGGTGATGAAGTTAAAAATGAAGAAAACCTTGGTGTAGTAGAGAATGAAGAAAGTAACGTCTAGGAAACTGAAGTTGAACATTTGGATAGACAAGAAAATGTACGTCTTCAAATAGAGGAGACAGTGCCAAATCCTAGTAATCCTGAATCTATGCCAGAAATTGTTGAGGAAATTCCTATTTCAGAGGATGTGATAGATAAGACTAAAGAAGTAAGAAACGAGGTTCCTGAATCAAGTGGAAAGCAGGAACAAAGTAATGTTGTAGAGGTAGAGCATGATGAAGATGCACCTGATTGGCTGATCAGGGAATTAGCTTCCACAGTGGAAGTAGAAGTATTGCCTCTGGGTCTCAATAGTTTTATACAAGAAGTAGATACTCCTAAGACTAGGTGCAAAGCTAGAGCAAAACATGTCATATAGAGAAATGTAGATGGTTATAGAACTATCCATATAGCTACTCCCACAATTGAAAAAAATAGAGATGAAATAATGCCTGAGTATAAGAGAACAAGTATTAATATTGGACACTCATCTTGGAGGCAAGAGTTGGAGGATATAAAGATGCACTTCGATGCCACTGTTGCCAGAGTACAAAAGTACAAAAATAAGAAAAGAGAATTGAAAGAACAGGTTGCTACCTTAGAATATTTTATAAAATCCCTAACCCTGTTTGGTCAAGTGCGGGTTGAATTTCCCGAACATCTAGTATTAATGTCACAAGAACAAGTGGATGCAACTACAACAATTCACCACAAAATGAATATATTTGAAGAATGGATCAAGTACTGAGTGAGATAGGGAGAAGAATTCATTTCAGATGCAATATGGAAATATAAAGAAGCATATCATAGGTCAAAAAAATCCAAAAGATTTGAAAATGAATGTAGACTTCGCCAGGAGCAAGTTAATGATGAAAGGTGAAATATTGAAATTCTAATGCAAATGGATGTTCAAGAATTAATACAAGGAAATATAATTTTAGAGAAAGAAATTTTATTTCTTGAAAAATGGAAGAAGTAGTTGAAATGGGAAGGTGACATGCTAATGCAATGCATTGAAGGGTTTGAAAAATTCATCGTGGAATGTAGAAACATGCTTGATAAATATCAAGACTTTAATGAAATGTTAGCATGCCAAGGTTGTGATCCCCAAATGCTAGGAAAGGATAGTAAAGAAGCTAAAACCTTCAAAGAATGGATTGAGAGAATAAATAGAGACCCTATTCAACTACTCACTTGAGAGGTCATTGACGAGATTATACAGTGCACAAACACTATAGCTAGATATGAGACAAACAAAGTGCAGAGGAATAGTATTGTACTCCAGGTATCTAAAGAATATACTAGACTCAAGCTCACGTGGAAGATGGTGCAAGGGATTTCAAAATAACATATGCATCAAGCGTTGAATGCTTTCCAAGAATATCGGTTAAAGAAAGGTGAAGAAAAGATCTCAAAGCCTGAGTTTTGAATGATGAAAGATAGAAATAGATGCCACATACCAGAGGAGTTATAAAGATATTTGTTCAAGTTTTGAGTTTTTTAGGTTGTTCCCAGTCCTAGTAGATGTTCCATGTCAGGTATTTTGAAGATTGCTAATAATATTGATTTATGTGAAGTCTAGTGAGCTGGAGAACGAAGTGAAAAGTGTTGTTGCTGATGAAGTCAAAGCTTTGACTTCATCTAGAATATTCTGATGACAGTTGGCATGTGCCACGTGCAACATTTCAATTTGATATTTCTGATTCTTTGGATAGACTTTAAGTTTGAAGTCTTGGGGCCTTGTTCCTATAAAAGGTTGTTTACTGCTTTATTTTCATTTTAAGTTCAGAATTTGTGGATGTCGAAAGAGCTAAAACTTCTTTGAGTTTTGTTCTTTTTTCCTATTTTCTGAATCTTTCTGGTGTAAAAATTTGAATGCATGTAGAAATTGATTAATATCAAATCCAATTAGATAGCTATCTATCTCATAAATCTTTTGTAGCTAGTTTTGTTAGTTCAGCTGAAGAAGACTGTATGTTGCGTCATTTAAGGGTGCATACAAAACCTACTTGGTGCCCAAACTAAAAACCCTCTCTTTAAAAGCTCACACCATTTTATATGTAGCTGTGAAGAAATCTAGTGAAGTATAAAGTGATTTTCTCTACTTTAGTTGATTCTTTGGGGCATGCATGGAGAATAACTAGGAGAAAATTTTAATTTTTAGTATTTTCATGCTTTATTTTAAAATAGATGTTTAAATTTTTTGAAAATGTTCCAAAAAATAAGTGAATGGATGAAAATTTGTTGAAAATCTTTCATCTTCTATGAAATTGTTGAATGTTTAATGCTAAAATTAATTAAGTGATAGCAATGAAATTATTGATGTTCACGAAATATTATTTCAAATCTTTTGATTTCATGATATTTGTTCTTAAGTTCCAATTGAAAACTCAGTATCTGATATATATTCTTCTTAACGAAACCACAAACAACCATATTCGCTTTGAGATTAACAACAATATCACATTATACCAAAGAGTGAACCTAGTGCAATCAAGACCTGATTACCCGAGACTTGGGATTGAACTGAACCCAACCTTTTCCTGTTAAAGAAAAATCCCCTTTTAGGTTGTCTTTGTTCCATATCTTTCAAGAAGGATAGGCTCTTTGTGGTTTATCTGTGAAGAATTTATTTACCTTGTTGCTATGAATAAAATCGTCGTCAACAGGAACTGATGCTAGAAGGAGGGCATATTGCTATCTTTTGGCTTTGTTAAGTTTTAAACTAGATTTTCATAGAGTCACTCAATCTCGATCTAGTGACCCTCGTGTGAATCTAGTTGAGCTTAGTGGTCGAACATCATCCAAACATCAAAAGTTTGGAAGTGTGAGTGTGAGTTTGTAGAATCTGACTGTTGTTGTACCACCACCTCTCATAGTGATGGAATTCTTTAACGTAGAGTCACCAATTTAATTTGTTGTGTACAATGATTTACAATAAAATCCTGATAGGTTGTGTCCTAAATATTATCTTCATTAAGATACAAAAGAACATATTAGTATCTTTAAGGATACGTACTTTAGAGTGAGGATTCAACACGAAGATGTCATATGTAGGTTGTTCCCATACACCTTAAGCGATGAAGTTTACCAGCGGTATATCAACTTACCTCGCAATTCTATCAGATAATGGCAAGACATGGAAATTCAATTCTTAGCTAGATTTAGAACACCTACTGGCCCTACCCTATTATATCATCAATTTTCTCAAATCAAGAGATTCAAAGGAGAACCTATAACTACTTGTAATGACAGGTTTCAAAAGGCTTATTCTAGGTTGAAAGCGCCTTATGTAGTGGATATTTTTTCTACTATCACTGTTTATTATACAATAGTAGATCCTTTAACTGCTATGTTAGTGAAGCAAAGGACAAATCCTCCTGTTACTTTACCCAAATCCTATGTTGAAGCCATGAGTGTGAATTTGGAAATGATACACCTCAGAAATGGATCATCCACGAATGGCAGAAATGGACTGAACAATTACCCAACCCTAAATGTATATGGAGTCCCTCTAAATCATCCTATACCTCCTAATGTTTACCCTTTAGTGGTCCAGAATGGGACATTCACTCAGAGTACTTTCTTTCAACCAGGAAATAGTCAAGCTTTAGTGCCTCACCCTAGTCCAGTTATCACAAAGTTGTGTCCTAATGGAAATTATTTTTTTCTCACAAACTCAAGAAAATAAAAATATCAAGATTTCATAGGAAAAGGAAGACACAAAAGAAATTATAGATCAACTCAAAAGATTAACCACTGAGGTTACACAATTAAGAAATCAAATCTTTTATGCTCAAAATAACAACCAAAATTAATAAAATCGGATGTATAACACTCCTAGACCACCTAGACCTTGGAATAAATGACCTAGTAATGGAGTGTCAATAGGTTTAGATAATGTCGATCCTACTGATGAAAGATCCATGTCAAAAGTGAATTTAACTGATCTTGCTATGAATAATTGGTGTAGGATTCATAATACATATGCTCATGTTGAAGTAGATTGTTCATAGTTCAAAATTGCTTTAGACATTTTTCTAGCTGCTACACACTATAATGAACAGTGTGATTCTCATCCTCCTAAGGGAAATGAGTCAATTTTAGTAGGATATGACTCTTCTTTAGTCCTTGAAAGTTATGAACGAGTCAAACAGCCTATTGTTGTCAAAAGTTACACTCACGAATATGAGGGAGATAATTCAACTATGACATTAGAAACATATACTTTTCCCTATCAAGATGAAAATGAACCTTAGGAAGAAATTGACGAAATTCATGCTTTTCAATAGTATTAGAAAGGACATAATTATAACTTGAGGCGTAACACCAATGCTGGAAGTAAATTCAATGGGCCATTAACAATGTTGATCTTGCCTAACAACTTTAATACTCCACCTGATGATAAATCAACTAATAACCCAAGGTTACCCAAGGTGACCTCTCATTACAATTCATTAAACATTTCAAAAAATGAAACGATAGATTCTACTGATCAAAACAATTTGACTACCTATTTAGCAGAAGAAATAAAAAGGTAAAGATCAACCTTTCCTTATCGGAATTTCTCAAAACACCTGTGATCAGGAAAGCTTTCTTAAAAACTCTAGAAGATCTTCCAAAAGAAGGCGAGTTTAAAGACATTCAAGTGAAAGATAACCAAGACAAGACAAAAGATAAGAAAATTGTTCCTATAGCAAATGCCCAAGTAGCCTTTTACAAAGTAAAATTGGAATCTCCACCTTTCTTACTCGCTTCGAGAATATTTGGTAAAAATCTTCATAATTTTTTAGTAGATTCTGGAGTGTCTACTAATGTGATTCCTTTGTCTATATGTCAGATACTAGGATTAACTCCAACAAGTTCTTTAAAGAAGGTCAATCAACTTGATAAAAAAAAAGTAAATGTAGTCAGAGAGTTGACTAATATTCACGTGCAATTAGTGTCAGATCCTAGAATTCAATATTATATAGAAATTCAAGTTGTTGAGATACCTGATACTTATGGTATGTTATTGAGCAAAGATTGATCGAAAACATTGAATGGATACATGGCTACTAATTTCTCACATATGTGGTTACCATGGAAAGGATTTCCTAATCAAATTAGAATTGAAAGGGAACCACACATGAAATAAATGTTCACAAATTATAATCAGAAAAATGAAGTTCTATATATTGATGTAGAACCTGGAGTTTATAGAATTTGAAGTTCAGGAGTCAAAATAGAAGAAGTATTTACATGTGATAATAGAAAACCTAATCAATTAACTCTTGGAACAAATGTTTTAATTGAATCAGATTGTGATTCTTATTAAGAAGAAAATAGTCCTTATGATAAATTTTAGAAAAATATTTTTACAAAAGCTCAAAGGAGCGATAAAATCAAAATTTCACTAATTTTTTTATTGTTGCAGGATTGGTGTAGGTTACATAATGATGCACACTTGGAAAATAGTTCTATGATGTGTCTAGAGATAATTCATAGAATCAAAAACCAATACTGTTCAGAAAATGACAAGATAAAAAGGTCTGAATCAAGAACGCATAAAGACAAAATTCATGTTACATAGACTGAAAAAGAGTAGTTCTACGACACCGAAGAATGATAAATTATAAGCTATAAATGATCAAGCCTAGATTCTTAAATTTGATGGATCCAAATTGAAACAAGGAATTGGAATCGGAGTTGAAATCATCAACTCGCAAGGTAAATATTTTCTTGTTGCATATCGGTTACAATTTCAATGTACTAACAATGTGGCAGAATATGAAGCCCTTATACATGGCCTGATCCTCGCAATCAAGAAGAAAGTTAGAATCTTCAAGGTGTTCGGTGATTCAAAATTAGTGGTCAGATAGGTTCGAAAGAAGTACATTTTTCATTACAAGCGATTGTCTAACTATTGACACAGAGTATGGGATTTAATAGAAAATTTTGAAGCATTCTATATTACTCATATCCCAAGAAGATTTCATCAAAGAGACAATGCTTTGGATACTACTTCCAGTACTCTAGAACCTCTAGATGCATTTGATTTGAAGAGATTCATAGTCGAGTTAGTTTAGTTACCCTCAGTTCCCGATAATGTTACTAATTTGTAGGTGTTTGAAGATGACCGATATATATTGGAATTCATCACTAATTCTAGTATTTTTGAATCACAAATAATTGAAGAGATAGATTTCCCTGATGGCGAAATTCAAGATGAAGAATTAACTCAAGCCAGAGATAATAATATTCTGAAAATAATAATTGAGTTACAATGATTGTTTGACATGGATCAGATAATCAGATAGAAAATTTTCCTCGAAGTGATGGAGGGAAATCTGAATTATACAATTTGCATACTAAAGAATATCCTAAGAATATGCTAATAGGAAAGGTGTGTACTGAGGAAGAGAAAAGAAATATTTCTCAGGAACTTAAAGACTATTGGAAGGTTATAGCTTGGACATATGAAGATTTGAAAACTTATGATACTTCCATCATTACTCATATGATACCGTTAAAGCCTGATGCAAAGCCCTTCCAACAAAAAAAATGGCCAGTAAATGCACTCTTAGAACCATTAATTCAAAAGGAAGTCCAAAAACTTTTATCAGCCCAGATAATCTTTCCTACCAGACATTCTACTTGGGTGGAAAATTCGGTTCCCGTGAGAAAGAAGAATGGAGACATATGGTTGTGTGTAGATTTTTGGAACCTCAACAAGGTGTCTGAGAGAGATAATTATCCACTACCCTCACTAGAAGAAGTGCTAAAAATAGTCAATGGCTCGCAAATGATGTCCTTTTTGGACAGATTCTTTGGATATAATCAAGTAATGGTAGCAAGGGAAGATTGGATGAAAAAAACTTTCACCATGAAGTGTCAAACTTTTTCTTACAAAAGGATGCCATTCAGATTGATAAACGTCAGAGCTACATTCCAGAGAGCCATGGATTATGCTTTTCGTGAGTTGCTAGGAAAATGGATTATTATTTACATGAATGACCTCATAGTATTTTCAAAAGATAGAAGAGATCATGTTCAAAATCTCAGAGAAATATTACAGAAGTGTGAATCTTACGGAGTTTTATTAAATCCTAAAAAGTGTATTTTTGGGGTAACTGAAGGTAAGTACTAGGACATATTATTTCTGAATGAGGTATTTCGATAGACCTAGACAGAGTGAGTGCATTGCTCGAATTATAGCCCCTGAGAAGTAAGAAAGAATTGAAATTGTATTTTGGTAAGATTAATTTTGTTCAAAAATTTATTACCGTATTTTCCGAAATAGTGAAACCACTCAATGATATGTTAAAGAAAGATCCCAAGATAGAGTGGATGAATAAAACTAAGATCACCTTCAAAAATATAAAGACTGCAATCACAAAAGCTCTGGTATTGGTAAGTCATGATTATGTTAAACCTTTTTATATTTACTCTTTTTCTTCTGGTCATACTTGTGCAACAGTACTAACACAAAAGGGCGAGAATAAAGAAGAGAAACCAATTGATTTTATGAGTGCTCCATTCAAAGAAGTGGAGCTGAGATATATAGATGTTGAAAAACAAGCCTTTGCTCGAGTCAAAGTGTTACGCAAATTTAGACATTACATCCTCAAAAATATAGTCAAAGCTATTGTTCCAGATTCTGCAGTCAAGATGCTATTAACATAGAGTGAGCTTGGAGAAAAGAGAGCCAAATGGCTCACCATCTTACAATAATTTGATCTAGAAATCATACCCATGAAATTGGTTCGGGGACAAGCTTTGGTTAGGTCTATTGCAGAAATAGATCCACAAATTTCAAGTCAACAATATACTTTGGATGTAAAAGACCTAGAAGACTAGTATTCAGATATATGGCATTATTTGGTTAGCCATACTTGCCCAGATCATATGCAAAGGAATCAAAGAAGAGCTCTTAAGATAAAGTTGCAAAGTTATATTATCAAAGGAGGAGCTCTATTCAAAAGAAACTATGAAGGAATCTATTTAAGATGCTTGAATAGAACAGAAGTGAACAAAGTGTTGCATGAACTACATGATAAATTTGGAACGACTCATGGAGCACCTTAAGCTACTACACACCTCATTTTGAGAGTTAGTTACTACTGGCCAGCAATTTTCAAAGATACATATGAACATGTGAAACACTTCTATACATATCAAACTGCATCAGACAAAGGAAGATTCAATGCTCAACCACTACAACCAGTGATGGAGATGTATCCCTTTTCACAATGGGGACTAGATTTTATTGGAACTATCAATCCTCCATCATCTACAAGCCATAGATTTATACTAACTACTACAGATTACTGCACCAGATGGACAAAGGTGTGTCCCAGCAAACAATGTACTACAGAAGTAGTAATCAAATTTTTGGAAGAGAATCTCATCAACAAGTTTGGAATACCATATGCTCTGGTATGTGACATTGTCCCTAACTTTTCTTCATTAAAATTTTCTAATTGGGCATTTGAATATGGTATACCGTTAAAATTATCATCTAACTATTATCTGCAGGGAAATAGATTAGTTGAATCATCAAATAAAAATATACTAGATATAATTAAAAAATTGATCGAAAAGAATCCTAGGGAATGACATTCTATGCTAGAATTTTCCCTTTGGGTAGATTGCACTAGGATGAAAGCCATGTTAGGGAATTCTCCTTATCATTTAGTTTATGGGGTAGATCCTATACTACCAAAAAAATTAAAAATCCCTAATTGGCAGTTTGTACAGGAATATATCGGATTGGATGATCAAGTTGAAGCTTGATTATTACAATTAATGCACTTAGATGAAAAAAATACTCGAGCTATAGATAATTTTGCTAGGCATTAGTCCATGGTAAGAAGATGGTTTGATAAAAGGGCTAGATTGAAAACTTCTAGAATAGCTAATTTGTTCCTATATTGGAATAAACCCCATGAACGAAAAGGTGTGCATGGTAAGTTTGATAAGTTTTGGACAAGCCCATATCAAGTTTATAAAATCCTTGGTGAGAGTACTTATAGATTGAAGTACTTGTTGCTTTTATTTTTCTTTTTAGGGTGTCGCTTCATTGGATTTTACAATGATTGACAACTTTTGAAGGTGAACAGGTTAATAGAACATCAACTCTAGAAATTTGATCTGTGTCCTGACCGTAAATAGTCCTTTATTTATAATTTTTTTGAGAATTGTTCCATTCTTTATACCCTGGTTAGCATGAATCATTCAAATGATGTTGAGCTACAAACACACACATTTAAATCATTCTACTGAAATTTGGGATAACAATTATTTGCATTGGCTGAAAAATCAAAAGACTACCTTTGCTACCATTATAATTCCCAACCTTATAGCAGGCTTCATTGCCTGCAAGTTGAAGAAATGAGCTATCATTGAAATATCAAAAGAGAAAAATTAGCTATTATTGTAATATCTAAAAAATAAAAAACCTCAACTCCTTAGGTTATCCAAATAACTCTATCGGGGCTATAGACATCTGGCTAGTAGTAGAGCTATGTTTGGGGGGAATTACAAAGATAACCGTGTTAAGGCTATGGATGCTTGACTGGTAGCAAGGCTCTATCCTTGGTCGGCTTAAAAGGAATTGTCATATTATGTAGGTTAATGCAAATAATTGTAATTTCTAAGTTTACTATAGCGAAAATAACCAATTTCACACATGTGAGCTCAGTAATACTTAATCTTGCATGCTAGCCAAAGTGAAATTTGAATGTCAGAATAAGGATCCTATGATTTATAATTAGAAGACTAAAAAGAAGTTGGTGCACTGATGTTAGAATATAGAATTGATTTTTTTATTATTTTGTTTAGTTTTGTTCATTGTTAGTTGTTGTGTGATCTCACAACATGCCCTATTTTTCCCTTTGGAAAAATGTGGACCCCCTTTTTTCTGTTCCCTTTTGCTTTTGTTTGCTTTGGCGTCCTTCTACGACTTGATCGATTGCTGGTCTCATTTTCAATTTTGCTTGGTCCTTGTTTTATTATCTTTTTCTTTCTTGGATTCGGTGTTTCGGTCTTGCCATGAAATTTAATAAATTACCAGAAACTAGAATCCCCGAGTTGTGCGGATGCGTCAAAGTGAATTACATCTTTAGTTGGTCCTAGCTCCGCTCGGTAAGTCATCCACAGGAAGTGTTAATCCTGATGATACCTTTTCTTTCCTTCCTTGTATCGAAGTTTGGTAGTTTATTTTTATTTGAAACTCGAAAACCGGAGAGTCTATTTTGAAATGTTGTAATCTCTCTTGAACCCGGTTCCCGATCTTTTCTTTTGTTCTAGTTTTCTCTGAGGCTCAAAGGTAAGTGTCCCAGATTCTAGTATTTCTCTTCAAAGTTGATACTGGAGGTTCTAATCCTGGTGATCGCAAATTGATCATGTATCTTTAATCGCTTATGTCTTGCAAATTATTAGATTGACACCAGAGTGCCACGTATGATCATCATGTCATCTTTCTCCTCTAGTAGCGAGCCCGCACAGATATCTAGGCGTTCATAATTTGAACCCTAAATTAGTAATGATTGCATCTTTATTCGAGGAATTAATGCATTATAATAGGTAATTAATGAAGGTGGCGAACTACTCCCATGTACTTGGCACCACCTTAAGCATGCAGTTGCTTTTGTAACACTCTACTTCGTGTCATGTCGCAAATTTGCAAAGGACATTGAAAGAACAGGATAATACTGGCGTGCAAGGAGAGGTAAATTTCAAGAAACTGAGAACACAACTACCAAGGGTTTTGGAGTTCCATTCTATGAATACTATCCTTATCAACTAGAACCAGGTATTTTTTGAATAACTAATTTTTTGTTAATTATTTTCAATGTACTAGAAATGTTATAGCAAATGGATTATTTTTAGCAGGAGGGTTTCTGCCAACAATGGAGGCTGCTGAATTGGTTATGCAATGCATGAATTATTATAACCCAGATAAAAGAGTTGTTGAAAAAGAGGGGAGAATCTATGCAGACCTCTCACAGAAGGGAATTACATACACATTTGGGCTTCCTTCCTTTACCAAAATGTATAATGTTGATATGAAGGAAAAGGCCAAAACATATCAGAGTGTTGAAGCTCGTAAAAGAGAAATTATGAGTACCCAATGGTGTGAAGAGCCAATTACACCACAGAACAAAGTAATTCAAAGGTATATGTTCAACTAAGAAATTCAAGATAATATAACTCTGCTAAGCAGGACGGTTGGTTTACGAGATGCTAGTAAATTCGAACCTTGGATGTTTGTAATAATATCCAGCCTGATAGAAAATCCCATGAAAATGCATTGGGGGAAGTTTATTAATGATGGATTACATGAATAGATAATTGAATTTCCCAAGACTAGATGTTTCTATATGTCTTCATATGTGATTTACTCCTACGCCATGAGGGCAAGCAAACAGGGGTTGAAAAAGATTGGTACTTTGGGAAGGGAAGTTGGAAATAGTTTGATATATGCTTATTTACCCTAGATCACTATCCACAACTACAAAGAGAGTTACAAGAGAGTTAATAATTTGTTCTGCATGAAGTTGGTTAGAATGATGGAGGGTGATAAAACCAAAAGATTTTCATTGGAGGCACAAAGTGATATCAGACTAATGGGAGGCTGGTATATTCAATTCCCCACTTACTCCTACATTAGGATGGAAGGGTTTGATGGACATCCTTTCATGTTTCCCAAGTATCCCACAAAAAAAATTATTAGAATTGGTGAGATAGTTGAAACCATCTCAGGCTCTTTACAGTCATGCCCGCAAGAAGGCTTCTTTCAAATTCCCTATTGTGATAGGAAATTATAAGTGCAATGCAATTAGAGTGTCTGACTTGTGTGATGAAGAACTGAGAACACATATTTTTGAGTATTTTCCACTTCAAAGAATATATATGGCCCCGAGGGGAATATTGGCAAGAATATAGCTGGTTACCATGCTCATGTCCAACACCTAGAAGATTATTAGCTTAATTGTGAAGATGAGCACAAAGTAAGAATAAGAAAGTATCAAATATTTTCTTTGGAATTTGCTCGGATTCTTATGCTCCATTATATCCCAAATTAGTTAGAAGAGGATGATGGACAAGTGTTGAACAGAGCCTATAACAAAGACAGAGTGTATGATGAACCTGTAATGCCTCGCCACACAACCCTAAAGAAAGTTGCAAACTACTAAACAAATGCAAAATTTTATTTTATTTTATTTATTTATTTTTAATTACAAATACATGAAAGATTACAACACAAAGCCAACCATTCCCTAGGGTTACGAGACAAAGATTATTTAAATCACAAATTAAAACATGCATGAAATGAAACATAACAACCTTCACCTAAATAATTAAAGCACATACATTCCATAAATGAGATTTTCATTTAAGACCATGAGATCCTTCATGGTTACCAATAACATAAGTTATATAATTACAATTACATCACTCATTCCCAAAATGAGGTAAATCAATAACATGATTGCTTATTACAATTTCCACCTCGATAACAATGAGGGGTAAAATAAAATATAAGAATAACTAACATAAATGAAGCCAAGGTAGCAACTAGATCCCACAAGCTCTCCAACATGAAAGTCTCATCCACATAAGCAAATGCCAAAAAACAACGGAGTAAGGTGCACGTTCCACCCAACCAAGTGATACCCGAAGGCTCACCCCCCGTGCTAGGAGATAGTAACAAGGATTTCAGGTCAAGACCAACAACCTCTAAACATAGGCAACATGACTCAACTGAAAAAGATACGAACATGACATCACATGACATAAGGGTTACAATGCTTCCAGATTTAATAAAATGATCACATCACGAATACAAACATAATGTTGACTTAGGAGAAGTGTCATCACAATGTCGCATGGGATATCCTGGCAAGTCTTCCTAGGTCCCGGCCCCCATCTCGGGATATCCTGGTAACCTCTAACGACTCCCGGCCCCACATGCAAACCAATGCGGAATCAGTTATCTTTCGAAGGGACAAGATAACGATCTTGCCATTCCAGGCCTTCTCGTCTCATCCCAAGTCTATACAAGCACTTGTGTCCATGAGAGAGGCAAAATTAATCTTTTTAAATGTTGGTACCACCTACCACTAATCAATTGTTTTAGTTTTCACTAAATTAACTAACTTACATTGAGATATCCTGGCACCACTTTGTGTGTCGGCCCTCAATGTAAGCCACTTCTCTAAGACAACAAGTGGAACTATGCCACAAACAAAAGGGTACTCAAGTGCAACCTAGGGATAATGAATCCCTAAACATGACATGAAATAAACCAAACCCGTCCAAGATAATCAGTTATAACACTGGACACAATTACGCACTACCCTGGCAAACAAGGTTGGTCGACCTGACAGCAACCCCAAAACATAGAAGACGGTTCTATCTGGAAGACTTACAAAATCTGACTCAAATCCCAACAAGAACAAATGCCCCACGACAAAAGAAAGCTTGCAAACAATATAAGGTAATCTACGATAGGATTTCATAAATCCAATCATTCATCACATTAGTGCACTTAATCAAATTAAATAAACTATGTTCTTGCACAATCACATAAGGGTTTGATTATTCGTTTGATTCTTGTTGACGCAATACACACAATAAATTAAATCAATCTTTCCTTTGCTATACCATGAATTTCCATAAACAAATTTTCGTCTATCCCTTTACAAATATCTCATTTATAAATTAAATACTTCTTCTCTTTTAAGAAAATAAATCACATTTAAATATACATATATATTTATTAAATATCTATGTAATCAGATATACATATATATATATATATATATATATACTCAATATATATATATACATATATATATATATACTCAATATATATATATATACATATATATATATATATATACTCGATATATATATATAATTAATGTTTAAATGTGAATGATAATTACTTAAGCATTTTATTAAAATATAATATACACATATTATAATATATATATTATATATAAATAATATTAAATTATTATATATAACATATATATTAAAATATACATATAAATTATATTTTAATTCATAAAATAAAAAATTGATAACAAACTTCATATTATATGTATTAAATATAATAAAAAAATGAATTTCATAAAACAAAAAGCGACCACGTTTAGGATTCGGCTGCACCCTATTATGAACAGGGGACGTAGCCCCCATGAATGGGGGCGGCAGCCTGTGTAGGCAGCGACGACACTACCTCCAGAGGCGGCCATCGCCATACATGGGGTCGCCAAGGGTTTAAAACCCTTCCCTCTTACACTTCACCCAGCCCGAACAAATAAACAAATCCGCCATGCACGGATTCAAACAAAACTTTCGACTGGTAAAATAAATGGATTTTCTAGTAAAAACCAGAATGATAAAAAAAACACAGTATTTTCATTTCTTCGAATTTTTGTTTAAATGAAACTTTCAAAATATATATGTATATATATATATATACACATATACACAGTCATATTAAATGACTGTAAAAAAAATACTTTTTTTTCAATACCCAGATTGAGCAAATGCTCAATCTGAGAAATAAAATAATTTGCCATTGAAATTACAAGATTTAACCCAGCAATAAAAGATTTCTCACAAACTAAATTAAGATTTTCCAAGCAAACACAAATTCATAAGAAAAACTATTGAATCTCCATGCTTGTTTTCAAATTTTTTTGATGAAAGTTTGAGGATGAATTTTTGAATCTTTTCCTTGTTTCCACAATATGTTGAGAATTCTTTTTTTCAAGTTGAATGGAGATTTTGTCAAGGGTTTTCCTCTAATTCAAAACTTGAATTCCATAACCAATTTGAACCAATTCAAAGCAAGATTTTCAAATAAAAATTTACACAAGAATTAAAAGAAATTGCACCTTATGTTTTCTCCAAGCTTCAAATCCTTCAATGGAGATCTTTCTTTTTTTTTCCAATTTTGCTTCACCAAATTTTTTTCAATCTTTTCTTCACAATTTTTTCTCCAAGAATTTCAATCCAAGTTTCTTTTTTTGCTCTCCCACAAAATTACCAAATTTAAAATTTAAAAATAAAAATGAATTACCTTATGCACTCCCTTCTCCAAATTTGTCAAACCCCTAATTTTGAACTCACCCACCAAAATTTATTGCTAAAACTAGATATTTTATTTTTGCAAATTAATAAAACAATTTATATTTCCCATTGTAATTTGCATAATGTTAATTTGAAACAAGATCTATTTGCAACCCAAATGCTAATTAAATTTTCTTTCTTCCACAAAATTGAATTTACCAATTTATATTTTAAAATCAATTTTTAATTTTATTTCAAAAAGGAATGCAAGGCATAATTCTATTTTTTATTTGATCTCAATATTTACTAATGCTAGCACAATTGTTCTAATTTAATTTATCAATAAATAAATCTAATCCATGATTAGATTATTTTATTGATTGAATTAAATTAACTAATTAATTGATAGTCACACATTTATTTATTTTGACAAAGCAATTAAATAAAACAAGCACCAATTTAAATTGCAAATTAAATACAATGGCAAGAAGAGACAACAAAATAACATACCCCAACTAACAACCCGACGACACACTATGGCTAGGGTGATGTCACGACACAGAAAACCTAGCTACTATCTCCCAATTGTTTTCCGTTGGACAAGGGACACGCTCAGACCTGTGGACCCAGGTGGAGTCAATGTCATGTACCTGCATCCTGCACACAATACGAGTGTCGAAACATGCATATATATATATATATATATATATATATTAAAACACACCATGAAGAGGAAATCGCGGAATCACAGGGCGCTCACATGCGAGTGATGTGATCTTGTCCCCTTCACCAATACAATATCGCTAACTGACGCATCTAATCATCAATGATGTAGCAAAGCATAAAGCATCAATAATTCACATACATGCTAATTTAATCCATAACATGAAATAATAACATATGATAAAAGTGTCATCATATCAAAACATAATGTTTTCATCGCTTAACAATTAGCGGTCAAAGTAATCAAGTTTATAACCAACGTGCTAACAAGGTAAAACATACATAATGAACATTGTTCGATCAAAAGAACAAAATGGAGGGTTGTTACATCCTCCCCCCTAGGGTCAAGCTTACTCCTGGAAGCCTACAAACAAATAGGGATAAAGTTCCCTCATCCTAGCTGCATCTTTCCAAGTGGATGATGTGTCATCCCTAGGATCCCACTGGATCCTAACCTGATCAATATCTCGCCCTCGAAGAGCGAGTGTTCTACACTCCACCACGACCACGGGCTCCAAAGCCAGCTGCCCGTCCTCTACCTGCAAAGCATTCCAATCAAGGACATGAGAAATATCTAGATGGTACGGCCGAAGAACTAATACATGAAATACGTCGTGCACACGCGAGAGACTGGGCAGTAAAGCAAGATGGTAAGCAACAGGACCAATCTTCTCAAGAATCTCGAAGGGTCCAACAAAGTGAGGTGCCAACTTAGAGCCTTTTCCATAACGGATTGGACTCTTTCGTGGACGCACACGCAAGAAGACTCTATCACCTACAGAAAACTGACGATCCACTCTATGCACATCCGCATACTTCTTCTGCCTATCCTGCGCTACCACCAAGTGCTCTCTAATCCTATCTACCTGCTGCTCCATATCCTACAACATTTTAGAACCCAAAGTTACTCTGTCCACTAGCCGATCCCAACTCAAGGGAGTGTGACATGGTCGCCCATATAATGCCTGGAATGGAGCCATGCCAATAGAACTCTTAAAGCCATTATTATAGGAAAACTCTACCAAATAAAGATAGTCCTCCCATCGTGTCTACTGGTCCATCACATACATATGCAACATGTCTTCGAGGATCTGATTGACCCTCTCAATCTATCCATCTGTCTCTGGGTGGTAAGCTGAACTGAAGTTCAACTGTGTTCCCATCGCATGCTGTAATGACGTCCATAGAGTTGAGGTGAACACTGGATCCCTGTCAGAGATAATCTAACGCGGAATACCATGTAACCTCACTATATCCTCCATGAACACTCTAGCTATGGATGATGCAGTATAGGAAGAGCGCATAGGTGAGAAGTGTGCTATCTTTGTCAACCTATCCACTGTCACCATAATTGCATCATGCCATCTCAGAGAGTTGGGTAAACCAACAATGAAATCCAATGGGATTATATCCCATTTCCACTCTGTTACTAAATGCGACTGCAAAAGCCCTGCTGGATGTTGGTGTTCAGCCTTCACCCACTGACACTCAAGACATCTTGACACAAAATCCGCAATATCTCACTTCATCCCTGGCCAAAAATATAACTGACGCAAATCTGCATACATCTTCTTCACCCCTAGATGGGCCGAATAAGGTGCACGATGTGCTTCAGTCATGACCAAAGCGTGAAGCTCACATGATGGGGGAACATATATGCGTCCCGTGTGTCTCAATATCTCATCAGCATCAAGAGAGTATCCTAAATATCTACCCTCAAGGGGTCTTCCTGCCTCTATCACTGATCTAACATCCTAATACCAACTATCTGCTGGGAAGGCAGAAAGAATCCGACTCAGCAAATCAACAATAAGAGTCAACTCAGATATCTCATGCCTTCGCCTACTGAGGGCATCTGCAACCACATTCTCCTTCCCTTGGATATACTTCACCTCGAAGTCATATTCACAGAGAAACTCCATCCAACACCTTTGCCTAGCATTAAGGTTGGGCTACGTGAAGATATACTGAAGGCTCCTATGATCACTATGCAGCTCAAACCTATGCCCAAGAAGAAAGTGCCTCCATCTCGTCAATGCATGAACCACTGCCGCCAACTCAAGATCGTGGGTAGGATAGTTTAGCTCATGATCCTTGAGCTTCTGTGACTCATATGCAATGACACGACCCTCCTGCATCAATACTGCACCTAATCCCTCCAAGGACGCATCTATACAAACTACAAAGTCCCCAATAGGATCCGGTATCGCAAGTATAGGTGCACTGGTCAACTTCCCCTTAAGACACTGAAAGGCTACCTTACACTTCTCAGCCCACTCAAACCTCTTTCCTTTCCTCTGTAGGGAGGTGATAGGATGCCCTATCCTCGAAAAGTCCTGCACAAATCGCCTGTAATAACCCACTAGCCCCATGAAGCTACGTATCTCTGCCACATTTGTGGGTGCAAGCCAATCTAAGATCACTTGGATCTTTGTAGGATCCACTAAAATACCCTCCCCAAAGATCACATGACCAAGGTATTGGACCTCAGTCCTGAAGAATTCACACTTCAACAAGTTAGCATATAACTGATTATCTCGCAAGCATTGTAATACCTGTCGTAAATGCTCCTCATGTTCCTCCATTGTCCCAAAGTATACCAAAATATCATCTATAAACACAAGGACAAACCTATCTAGGTATGTACGAAATACCCCATTCATAAGACTCATGAACACTGAGGGTGCATTCGTCAAACCAAATGGTACAACTGTGAACTCATAGTAACCATACCACGTTCGAAATGCGGTCTTATGAATATCTAACTCGAAGATTCGAAGTTGATGATATCCTGACTTGAGATCAATCTTCAAAAATATGGTAGCACCCTTCATCTGATCGAATAGATCATCAATCCTAGGAAGAGGATACCAGTTTCTGATGGTCACTTTGTTCAACTATCGGTAATCAATGCATAACCGAAGTGAACCATCCTTCTTCTTCACGAAGATGATAGGTGCTCCCCATGGAGAAACACTAGGGTGAATAAAACCCTTCTCTAGCAATTCCTCAAGTTGCAAGAAAAGCTCTTTCAGCTCCTGAGTAGTCATGCGATAGGGAGCTCGTGAAATGGGCTTCGATCCAGGTACCAAGTCTATCTTGAAGTCAATGTCCCTTTGAGGAGGCATCCCTGGAATCTCGTCTGGAAAGAAATTAGAAAACTCATGAAGGATGGGGTGACTATCAAGAGAGACCTTCTCTTCTCCACCTCCTAGATCCAAATCATCCACTGTAACAATGAACAATTGGCAACCCTACCGCACACACCTTCTCAACTGCATAGCTGGGATGATCCTCAAGGAAATCGGCCTCTAGACCCCCACTACCTCTACCTCTCTACCAGATGCCCCAATACATCTAATCGACTTACGTCGACAATCAATGACTGCACTATGAGCCTCTAGCCAATCCATTCCTATGACAACGTCATAAGAACCCAATGGAATAACACGAAGGTCCAAGGTAGTCTAGAGAGGTCCAACCTCTAACCTACACTCTGGCACAAGGGAAAGGGATGCAACTTTTGCACCTGAAGCTAACTCTACCTGCTTTACCGCATCCAGTCTACATTGCGTCACGACAGATGAAGAACCAAAGGAATCAGATGCTCCTGAATCAAATAGAATAGAAACTGGGTTACCCCTCAACATACCATAAGCCTCAATGACTATACCCTGGTGCTCTGCCTAGCGGTTGTCAACCACTGCGAATACTCGATGCCCACGGCCTGCATCTCCTATAGTCAGCTCTGACGCTGCTGGTCCCTGAGAATAACCTAATGTGCCCTTATTGGGACACATCCTCACTATGTGACCCTGTTGGCCACATGCAAAACATCCAGTGCCTCTACTGAAGCCCCTGCCTGTAGGTGGTGCACTAGACTGCTGCGCACTACCCCTGAAAGATGAATGAGAACTCTACACTGGCTGCTCGGAGTTGAAGCATCTCATGCGCCTCCAACTCCTGTCCCCCTGCCTCTACTGGAAACCCTTCCATTTCCCCTGGGAACCCTACTGCTGCTGCTGACCACTCTGAGATGGACCCTGTTGAGCTCTAGAAGGTGCACCTCCCTGAGGCTGACCTCCTCGAGCACTAGTCCCAGCTGCTGAACCACTGCCCACCTACACTCCTACATGACCACCTAAGGCCATTGCCAGGTTCTCCTCAATGAGCCTGGCCTTGTCGACCGCCACCTCCATGGTTCTTGGTTCGAAAACCCACACTCCACCACTGATATAGGCATTTAAGCCCCTGAGAAAATGTTGTACCAACATACCCTCGTCATCTCCTATGCCCGCATACTGTTTGAGCTCATAGAAACGACGCTCATACATCTCTACTGACATGGACATATGTCGAAGGGTGTGGAACTCATCCCCTCGACACTGCCTCCAATGCTCAGAAAGAAATCTAGCCCAAAACTGCTCTAGGAACAACTCCCAAGAAACTGTACCAATGTCCAGATGGAGCTTCTACTCCTCTAATCTCCACCAAGTGGAGGCAAATCCCCTCAAGTGCATGATAGCGCACCTAGCTCGAGTGTTGCTCCCGTATGGGTGCATAGCAAAACACCTAGTCAAGTTAATGAGCCATGTCTCTGCCTCTAAACCACTCCCTGATCCATCGAAAATGGGTGGTTGTGCTCTAAGAAAGTCCCTCATATGGGCTGCTACCTCTGAATCAGACTGAACTGGTACCTCTCTCTCTCTAACCACCACTGGCTCTACCTCCTGCCTAGGCCCAAGGCGGGCAAGGGTCTCCTCTAACAACTAACGCAACTGAGCGTCCTCGATCCTGGGTGGATCCGAATTATGATTGCCATCTCCCTAAATATTCTGAGAAGCCTATTGCTCCTCATGGTCAGAAACAAGTGGAACATGCGGCGGTGGGTCTTGTTGTTCCCAAACGCGACCGCCTAAATGGCCATGTCTACGACCCCCACCTCTTCCACGTCTGGGAGGCATAATCCTACACAGACACAAAAAGGTATTAAGCACAACGCACAAGTAAAACCCACACAACTAAAAGCTTAATGGGCTCATCATAATCCCAGAGTACCCAGTGTTTAAACCTAGGCTCTAATACCATGTGTAATGCCCCGCCACGCAATCCTACGGAAAGTTGCAAACTACTAAACAAATGCACAATTTTTTTTTATTTTTTATTTTTTATTTTTAATTACAAATACATGAAAGATTACAACACAAAGCCAACCATTCCCTAGGGTTACGAGACAAAGATTATTTAAATCACAAATTAAAACAACATGCATGAAATGAAACATAACAACCTTCACCTAAATAATTAAAGCACATACATTCCATACATGAGATTTTCATTTAAGACCATGAGATCCTTCATGGTTACCAATAACAGAAGTTATATAATTACAATTACATCACTCATTCCCAGAATGAGGTAAATCAATAACATGATTGCTTATTACAATTTCCACCTCGATAACAATGAGGGGTAAAATAAAATACAAGAATAACTAACATAAATGAAGCCAAGGTAGAAACTGGATCCCACAAACTCTCCAACATGAAAGTCTTGTCCACATAAGCAAACGCCAAAAAACAACGGAGTAAGGTGCACATTCCACCCAACCAAGTGATACCCGAAGGCTCACCCCCCATGCTAGGAGATAGTAACAAGGATTTCAGGTCAAGACCAACAACCTCTAAACATAGGCAACATGACTCAACTGAAAAAGATACGAACATGACATCACATGACATAAGGGTTACAATGCTTCCAGATTTAATAAAATGATCACATCACGAATACAAACATAATGTTGACTTAGGAGAAGTGTCATCACAATGTCGCATGGGATATCGTGGCAAGTCTTCCTAGGTCCCGGCCCCCATCTTGGGATATCCTGGTAACCTCTAACGACTCCCAGCCCCACATGGAAACCAATGAAGAATCAGTTATCTTTCGAAGGGACAAGATAACGATCTTCCCATTCCAGGCCTTCTCATCTCATCCCAAGTCTATACAAGCACTTGCGTCCATGAGAGAGGCAAAATTAATCTTTTTAAATGTTGGTACCACCTACCACTAATCAATTGTTTTAGTTTTCACTGAATTAACTAACTTACATTGAGATCTCCTGGCACAACTTTATGTGCCGGCCCTCAATGTAAGCCACTTCTCTAAGACAACAAGTGGAACTATGCCACAAACAAAAGGGTACTCAAGTGCAACCTAGGGATAATGAATCCCTAAAAACGACATGAAGTAAAAACCCGTCCAAGATAATCAGTTATAACACTGGACACAATTACGCACTACCCATGGCAAACAAGGTTGGTCGACCTGACAGCAACCCCAAAACATAGAAGATGGTTCTATCTGCAAGACTTACGAAATCTGACTCAAATCCCAACAAGAACAAATTCCCCACGATGAAAGAAAGCTTGCAAACAATATAAGGTAATCTACGATAGGATTTCATAAATCCAATCATTCATCGCATTAGTGCACTTAATCAAATTAAATAAACTATGTTCTTGCACAATCACATTATAAGGGTTTGATTATTCGTTTGATTCTTGTTGACGCAATACACACAATAAATTAAATCAATCTTTCCTTTGCTATACCATGAATTTCTATAAACAAATTTTCGTTTATCCCTTTACAAATATCTCATTTATAAATTAAATACTTCTTCTCTTTTAAGAAAATAAATCACATTTAAATATACATATATATTTATTAAATATCTATGTAATCAGATATACATATATATATACTCGATATATATATATATATATATATATATATATATATATATATATATATATATATATATATATATATATACTCGATATATATATCTAATTACATATATATTTTTAAAAAATATATATAATTAATATTTAAATATGAATGATAATTACTTAAGCTTTTATTAAAATATAACATACACATATTATAATATATATATTATATATAAATAATATTAAATTATTATATACAACATATATATTAAAAAATATATATAAATTATATTTTAAGTCATAAAATAAAACATTGATATCAAATTTCATATTATATGTAAATTAAAATATAATAACAAAATGAATTTCATAAACAAAAAGCCGACCACGCTGGTTCTACTGCGTTCCTTATGAGTTGGACGCAAAATTTCATGAATGGGGGCGGCGGCTTCTGTGTAGGCGTGGACTTATCGCCACTTCCATTGTGTGGCCATTGCCATACATGGGGTCGCCAAGGGTTTAAACCCCTACACTTCACCTACCAACAAAACAACCGCCATGCAACGGATTCAAAAAAAAAATCGATCGTAAAAATGTCGGATTTTCAGTAAAACCGTAATGATAAAAAAACACAAAGATTTTCTTATTTCTTCAATTTTTATTAAACGAAATCACAAAATATATATGTATATATATGTATATAAATATACATATACACAGTCCTAATAAATGACTGTAAAAATACTTTTTTTTTCAATACCCAGATTGGGCAAATGCTCAATCTGAGAAATAAAATAATTTTGCCATTTGAAATTACAAGATTTAACCCAGCAATAAAAGATTTCTCACAAATTAAGTGAAGATTTTCCAAGCAAACACAATTTATTAAGAAAATCTATTTGAATCCCCATGCTTGTTTTCAAATTTTCTCTTGATAGTTTGAGGATGAATTTTTGAATCTTTTCCTTGTTTCCACAATATGTTGAGAATTCTTTTGTTCAGGTTGAATGGAGATTTTCTCATGGGTTTTCCTCTAAATCAAAACTTGAACTCCATAACCAATTTGACCCAATTCAAAAAAAATATTTTCAAATAAAAAATTGCACAAGAATTAAAAGAAATGGCACCTTATGTTTTCTCCAAGCTTCAAATCCTTCAATGGAGATCTTTCCTTTTTTAATTTTGCTTCACCAAATTTCTCCAATATTTTCTTCACAATTTTCTCCAAGAATTTCAATCCAAGTTTGCTCTCCAAAATTGCAAATTAAAATTCAAAATAAAACAAAAATTACCTTATGCAATCCCTTCTCCAAATTTGTCAAACCCCTAATTTTGAACTCACCCACCAAAATTTATTGCTAAAACTAGATATTTTATTTTTGCAAATTAATAAAACAAATTCTATTTCCCATTGTAATTTGCATAATATTAATTTGAAACAAAGATCTATTTGCAACCCAAATGCTAATTAAATTTTCTTTCTTCCAAAAAATTGAATTTACCAATTTACAATTAAAATCATTTTTAATTTTATTTCAAAAAGGAATGCAAGGCAATTTCTTTTTTTTTTTTATCTCAATATTTACTAATGCTAGCACAATTGTTTTAATTTAATTGATCAATAAATAAATCTAATCCATGATTAGATTATTTTTTTGATTAAATTAAATTAACTAATTAATTGATAGTCACACATTTATTTATTTTGACAAAGAAATTAAATAAAACAAACACCATTTAAATTCGTAAATTAAATACAAGCAAGGGAAAGAGACATCAAAATAACGCACTTCAACCAACAACCCGATGACACACTATGGCTAGGGTGATGTCACCTATTACGTAAAACCTAAATACTATCTCCCACCGCTTTCCTGCTGGACAAGGGACAAGCTCAGACCTGCAGGGACCCGTGTGAGTCACGTCCCTCTACCCGCATCCCCATCAACAATGCAGTGCTCTAAAACATGCATATAGCGGCGGTTATTAAAACACAAACACCATGAAGAGGAAATCACCGCAGCATCACATGGCGCCGCGATGCGAGTGATGTGATCCTATCCCCTTCACCAATACAATATCACTAACTGATGCATCTAATCATCAATGATGTAGCAAAGCATAAAGCATCAATAATTCACATACATGCTAATTTAATCCATAACATGAAATAATAACATCTGATAAAAGTGTCATCATATCAAAACATAATGTTTTCATCGCTTAACAATTAGCGGTCAAAGTAATCAAGTTTATAACCAACGTGCTAACAAGGTAATACATACATAACGAACATTGTTTGATCAAAAGAACAAAATGAGGCGCAATGCAACCCATCTCGTAAACTGCATTATGAATGTGCAGAAATGAAATCAATTGATGAGTTCTCCAAACCTGTTTTGTTATACACTCAACACTCGATAAATGATTTTTGTAAAGATTTAAGAGGAAGAGGAATTGAACCCACATTCTCAAAGGATAAAAGAAGAAAACAAAGAAATGAAACTGCATTTGAGAGTGGAGATCCTACTAAGAGGAGAAGAAAGACTAGTATGGTGGCTCCTAGTATAAGGATTG
Organism: Sequoia sempervirens; assembly: GCA_007258455.2. Classification (NCBI taxonomy): domain Eukaryota; kingdom Viridiplantae; phylum Streptophyta; class Pinopsida; order Cupressales; family Cupressaceae; genus Sequoia; species Sequoia sempervirens. The sequence continues at coordinate 103,855 of VDFB02140357.1, forward strand.
AAGAAAAAACCCCTGAAGTTTCAAAACAAGAAGTTCCAATAAAGCCATTTGATAAGTAGAAAAATTTAGAATCAAGTAAAGATAAGTAAAAAGTAAGAACCAAAGGTGCATCTTCCTCTAAAATAAAACCAAAGGTTAAATCGATTATTGAAGAAGAAGTAGGAGTAACATAAAATGTTGACACATAGACCAAGTGTGCATCTCAAAGAGCCGCAACACTATTTACTTCTCCTCCTTCTGTTAACATGGCTAGTATGAAACAAGCATTGGGAGGAACTCCTATGGTTTTGGAGGATATTTCTGAAGAAGATGAAGCCAAAATTAAAGAATAGATGGACAAATGGGGTGTCATGTGGGAGATGGTAAAAGAAAATAAATATAAAGATAAACCCATAGTACAACCAGTGATAGAAGAGATTTTGGATATAGGGTCCACTCCTATAAATGTTGAAGAAGAATTTATACAAGGAACACTCACATCAAAAGCGGGGAATCCTACTATCCTTGAGATGGAAATAAGGGAGACTACAAAGTAGGAAACAATTGATGAAATGATTATTGAAAACATTTTTGATTCCCAACCTTTGCTTGAGAATGTTCCAAATGATAATGAACAATCGCAAGTCTTTACAGAAACAAAAAAGGACCATGTTGAAGTTGAAATTAAGAAAGATGAAGCTACACAAGTTTCAGGTGATGAAGTTAGAAATGAAGAAAACCCTGGTGTAGTAGAGAATGAAGAAATTAATGTCTAGGAAACTTAAGTTGAACATTTGGATAGATAGGAAAATGTAAGTCTTCAAACAAAGGAGATAGTGCCAAATACTGGTAGTCTTGAATCTATGCCAGAAATTGTTGAGGAAATTCCTATTTCAAAGGACGTGACAAATAAGACTGAAGAAGTAAGAAATGAGGTTCCTGAATCAAGTGGAAAGCAGGAACAAAGTATTGTTGTAGAGGTAGAGCATGATGAAGATGCACCTGATTGGTTGATTAGGGAATTAGCTTTCCCAGTGGAAGTAGAAGTATTGCCTCTAGATCTCAATAGTTTTATACAAGTAGATACTCCTAAGCCTTGGTGCAGAGCTAGAGAAAAACATGTCATATAGAGAAATGTAGATGGTGACAAAACCGTCCATATAGCTACTCCCATAGCTGACAAAAACAGACATGAAATAATGAATATGGAGTATAAGCTAACAAGTATTAATATTGGACACTCGTCTTGGAGGAAAGATTTGGAGGATATAAAGGTGAACTTGGATGCCACTGTTGCCAGAGTACAAAAGTATAAAAAGAAGAAAAAAGAATTGAAAGAACGGATTGCTACCTTAGAATATTTTATAAAATCCCTAACCCTATCTGGTCAAGCGTAGGATGAATTTCCCCAACATCCAATACATTAATGTCACAAGAGCAGGTGGATGCAACTGCAGCAGTTCATAACAAAATGAATATATTCAAAGAATGGATCAAGTACTGAGTGAGACAGGGAGAAGAATTCATTTCAGCTGCAATATGGAAATATAAAGAAGCATACCATAGGTCAAAAAATCCAAAAGATTTGAAAATGAATGTAGACTTCGCCAGGAGCAAGTTAATGATGAAAGGTGAAATATTGAAATTCTCATGCAAATGGATGTTCAAGAATTGATACAAGGAAATATAATTTCAGAGTAATAAATTTTATTGCTTGAAAAATGGAAAAAATAGTTGAAATAGGAAGGTGACATGCTAATGCAATGCATTGAAGGATTTGAAAAAGTCAACGTGGAATGTAGAAAAGTGTTTGATAAAGATCAGGACTTTATTGAAATGTTAGCATGTCAAGGTTGTGATCCCCAAACACTAGGATAGGATGGTAAAGAAGCTAAAGCCTTCAAAGAATGGATTGAGAGAATAAACAAAGACCCTATTCAGCTACTCACTTGGGAGGTCATTGACGAGATTATACAGTGCAGGAACACTATAGCTAGATATGAGACAGACAAAGTGCAGAGGAATAATATTGTATTCTAGGTATCTGAAGAATATACTAGACTCAAGATCATGTGGAAGGAAGTGCAAGGGATTTCAAAAGAAAATATGCATCAAGCGTTGAATGCTTTTCAAGAATATCAATTAAAGAAAGATGAAGAAAACATCCTGCAGCCTGAGTTTTGAATGATAAAAGAAAGAACAGAATACCGGATACCAAAGGAGTTATAAAGATATTTGTTCAAGTTTTTTGTTTTCCAGGTTGTTCCTGGTCCCGGTAGATGTTCCATGTCCAATATTTTGAAGATTGTTGATAACCTTGATTTATGTGAAGTCTAGTGATCTGGAGTATGAAGTGAAAAGTGTTGTTGTTGACGAAGTCAAAGCTTTGACTTCATCTGGAATATTCTAATGATATTTGGCATGTGCCATGTGCTACATTTTAATTTCTTATTTTTGAATCTCTGGATAGACTTTAAGTTTGAACTCTTGGGGCCTTGTTCCTATAAAAGGTCATTTACTGCTTTATTTTCATTTTAAGTTTAGAATTTTTGGATGTCAGAAGAGCTAAAACTTCTTTAAGTTTTGTTCTTTTTTCCTATTTTCTGAATCATTCTAGTGTAAAACTTTGTTTGGACATAGACATTGATTAATATTAGAGCCAATTGGATAGCTACCTATCTCATGAATCTTTTGTAGCTATTTTTTTTAGTTCATCCAAACAAGACTGTATGTTGTGCCATTTAAGGGTGCATATAGAATCTACTCAGTGTACAAACTAAAACCCCTCCCTTTAAAAGATCACACCATTTTATATGTAGCTATGAAGCAATCTGGTGAAGTATAAAGTGGTTTTCTCTGTTTTAGTTGCTTCTTTAGGGCATGCATGGAGAATAACCAGGAGAAAATTTTAATTTTCAGTATTTTCATGCTTTATTTTAGAATAGATGTTTAAATTCTTTTAAAATGTTCCAAAAAATAAGTGAATTGATGGAAATTTGTTGAAAATATTTCATTTTCTATGAAATTTTTGAATGCTTAATGCTAAATTTACTTAAGTGATAGCAAATAAATTGTTGATTTTCTTGAAATATTATTTCAAATCTTTTGATTTCATGATATTTGTTCTTAGGGTATGTGCAGGATCATGATGGGCCAAAAAGTGGCAATATGTAAGTGATATGATGGCCCATATGGCTGATGACTTTTTTTTACCCAAAATTGACGAAACCAAAAGGGTTTTTAAAGGAGATTCTCAGCTTTCCACCAATATAAATTATGCTTTACTTTGAATTTAATAAATAATTTATTTTTTATTTTTATTTGAATTACGAATAAGTCCTGATTGATAGGATGATTGAAAAACATCTATAGCTTTCAAATGGTATCACATTTTTTGAATCAGAAACATGCACCACATTCTATGCTTTGTATACTCTAGGATTAAAAAAAGAAAATTTGAATTTCATGAAGTTTTGACCAAGTTAAGGTGGTCAGAGATACGAGTTTTTATATTTTTTAAAAATTTTAATAAAAAATTCATAATTAATTATTTACATGCAAAAAAATTACAAAAAAATATGCATCACATCCAAACATGAGTCATTTACTTATATCTAAAATATTATAAAAAAATATTATCATTTTATTGTGGTTAGGGTGGTTAGACAGACACCTACTTCTTATTTTTTCCCTGAAATTTAAGTACTACTGCATTGAAATTTCAAATTTTCACCAAATAGATTTTTTTCTCTTTTAAATAAACCTAGAGTTTAGAAACTACATTCAATTGCTACAGATTCTATTCTTACATATTTTGAAATAATATAGATAACTTATTCAAATTTTTATGTCAAGTTGCCTAATTCTGTTTTTTCTGAATTTTTTGCCACTTAAGAGCCTATTTTTTCCATGATGATCCTACACATACTCCTTAAGTTCCAATTGAAAACTTAGTATCTGATATATATGATTCTTAATGAAATAAAAAACAACCATATTCCCTTTGAGATTAACAACAATATCACATTATACCTAAGAGTGAACCTAGTGTAATCAAGACCTGATTACCAGAGACTTGGGATTGAACTGAAGCCAATCTTTTCTTGTTAAAGAAAAATCCCCTTTTAGGTTGTCTTTCTTCCATATCTTTCAAGAAGGATAGGCTCTTTGTGGTTTATCTGTGCATAATTTATTTTCCCTGTTGTTGTGAGTAAAATCGTCATCAACAAGAATTGGCATTAGGAGGGCCTATTGTTATCTTTTGGCTTTGTTAAGTTTTGAAATGGATTTTTGTAGAGTCACTAGATCCCAATCTGGTGAACCTCATGTGACTTTATTTGAGCTTAGTGGTCAAACGTCATCCAGACCTCAAAAGTCTAGAAGTGTGAGTGTGATTTTGTAGAATCTGACTGTTGTTGTACCATCACCTTCCATAGTGATGGCATTCTTTAACATAGAATCACCAATTCAATTTTTTATGTACAATGATTTATTGAAAAATCTTGATAAGTTGTGTCCTAAATATTATCTTCATAAATATGCGGAAGAACATATTAGTATATTTAAGGATACATGCTTTAGAGCGAGGACTCAACAAGAAGATGTTGTATGTAGGTTGTTCCCATACACCTTAAGCGATGAATTTTACTAGTGGTATATCAACTTACCTCACAATTCTATCAGATCATGGCAAGACATGGAAAGTCAATTCCTAGCCAGATTTAGAACACCTATTGACTCTACCCTATTGTATCATCAATTTGCTTAAATCAAGAGATTCGAAGGAAAACCTATAACTACTTTTAATGATAGGTTTCAAAAGGTTTATTCTAGGTTGAAAGTATCTTATGTACTAGATATTTTTTCTACTATCGTCGTTTATTATACAACAGTAAATACTTTAATTACTATGTTTGTGAAGCAAAGGGAAAATCCTTTTGCTACTTTACCCAAAGCCTATGCTAAAGCCGTGAGTGTGAATTTGGAAATGAAACACCTCGAAAATGGATCATCCACGAATGGTGGAAATGGACTAAATAATTACCCTACCCCAAACGTAAATGGAGTCCCTCTAAATCATCCTATAGCTCGTAATGTTTACCCTTCAGTGGTCCAGAATGGAACATTTCCTCAAAATAGTTTCTTTCAAGCAAGAAATAGTCAAGCTTTAGTCCCTCACCTTGGTCCAGCTATCATAGAGCTACATCCTAATGAAAATTATTTTTTTCTCACAAACTCAAGAAAATCAAAATATCAAGATTTTAGAGGAAAATGAAGACATGGAAGAAATTACAACTCAACTCAAAAGATTAACCACAGAGGTTATAGAATTAAGAAATCAAAGATTTTATGCTCAAAATAACAACCAAAATTCATAAAATAGGATGTATAATGCTCCTAGACCACCTAGACCTTGGAATACACAACCTAATAATGGAGGAGTGTCAACGCCTTTAGATAATGTCGATCCTATTGATGAAAGATTTGTGTCAAAAGTGAATTTAGTTGATCTTGCTATGAATAATTGGTGTAGGATTCATAATACAAATGCTCACTGCTAAAGTAGATTGTAAATTGCTTCAAACATTTTTCTAGCTGCTACACACTATAATGAATAGTGTGATTCTCATCCTCCTAAGGGAAATGAGTTAGTTCCAGTAGGATATGACTCTGCTTTAGTCCTTGAAATTTGTGAATGATTCAAACTGATTACTATTGTCACGAGTTACACTCGTGAATATGAGGGAGATAATTCAACTATGACATTAGAAACGTATACTTTTCCCTATCAAGATGAAAATGAACCTTAGGAAGAAATCGACGAAATTCATGCTTTTCAATAGTATCAGAAAGGAAATAATTATAACTTGAGAAGTAACACCAATGCTGGAAGTAAATTCAATGGTCCATTAACAACGTCGATCCCATCTAACAACTTTAATGCTCTGCCTAATGAAAAAGAAACCAATAACCCAAGGTTGCCCAAGGTGACCTCTCATTACAATTCATTAAACGTTTCAAAAAATGAAAAGATAGATTCCACTGATCAAACCAATTTGACTACCTATTTAGCAGAAGAAATAAAAAAGGTAAAGATTAGCCTTTCTTTATTAGAATTTCTCAAAAAACATGTGATCAGGAAAGCTTTCTTAAACACTTTAGAAGATCTTCCAAAAGAAGGAAAGTTTAAAGACATTCAAGTGAAAGATAACCAAGCCAAGACAAAAGATAAGAACATCGATCCTATAGTAGATGCGCAAGTAGCCTTTTACAAAGGAAAATTACAGTCTCCACCATTCTTACTCACTTTGAGAATATTTGTTAAAAATATTCATAATTGTTTAATATATTTTGGAGCATATACTAATGTGATGCCTTTGTCTATATGTCAGATGCTAGGATTAACTCTTATAGTTTCTTTAAAGAAGGTCACTCAACTTGATAAAACAAAAGTAAATGTAATTAGAGAGTTGACTAATATTCACATGCAATTAGTGTTGGATCCTAGAATTCAATATTATATAGACATTCAAGTTGTTGACATACCTAATACTTATGGTATGTTATTGAGCAGAGATTGGTCAAAAACATTGAATGGATATATGGCTACTGATTTCTCACATATTTGGTTAACATAGAAAGGAATTCCTAATAAAATTATAATTGAAAGGGAACCACGCATGAAATACATGATCACAAATTATAATCAGAAAAATGAAGTTCTATATATTGATGTAGAACCCAGAGATTACAAAATTCGAACTTCATGAGTCAAAATAGAGGAAGTATTTAAATGTGATGCTAGAAAACCTAATCAATTAACTCTTCGAACAAATGTTTTAATTGAATCAGATTGTGATTCTTTTGAAGAAGAAAATAGTCCTTATGATAAATTTTGGAAAAATATTGTTATAGAAGCTCAAAGGAGTGGTAAAATCAAAATTTCACTAAATTTTTTGTTGTTGGAGGATTGGTGTAGGTTACATAATGATGCACACTCAAAAAATAGTTGTATGATGTGTCTAGAGATAATTCATAGAATCAAAAAGTAGTACTATTCAGCAAATGACAAGATAAAAAGGCTTAAATCAAGAACACATAAAGAAAGAATTCATGTTACACAGACTGAAAATACTAGTTCTACGACACCGAAGAATGATAAATTACAAGCTACAGATGATCAAACCTGGATTCTTAAATTTGATATATCCAAATTGAGTCAAGGAATTGGAATCAGAGTTGAACTCATCAACCTGCAAGGTAAATATTTTCTTGCTACATATCAGTTACAATTTCAATGTACTAACAACATGGTAGAATATGAAGCCCTTATACATGGCCTGATCCTCGCAATCAAGAAGAAATTTAGAATCCTCAATGTGTTTGGTGATTCAGAATTAGTGGTTAGATAGGTTCAAAAGCAGTACATTTTTCATTACAAGTGATTGTCTATTGACACAGAGTATGGGATTTAACAGAAAATTTTGAAGCATTCAACATTACTCATATCCCAAGAAGATATAATCAGAGAGTCAATGCTTTGTCTACTGCTACTAGTACTCTAGAACATCTAGATGCATCTGATTTGAAGAGATTCATAGTAAAGTTAGTGTAGTTACCCTTAGTTCCTGATAATGTTACAAATTTGTAGATGTTCGAAGATGACCGACATTAATTAGAATTCAAAACTAATTCCAGTATTTTCGAAGCACAAATAATTGAAGAGATAGATTGCCCTGATGGCGAAATTCAAGATGAAGAATTAACTCAAGCCAGAGATAATAATATTTTGAAAGGAATAATTGAGTTAGAACAATTGTTTGACATGGATCAAATAATCAGATAGAAATATTTTCCTCAAAGTGGTGAAGGGCAATCTGAATTATACAATTTTCATAATAAATAAGATCCTAAGAATGTGCTAATAGGAAAGGTGTGTACTGAGGAAGAGAATATAAATATTGCTTAGGAACTTAAAGACTATTAGAAGGTTATAGCTTGGACATACAAATATTTGAAAACTTATTATACTTCCATTATTACTCATACAATACCATTAAAGCCTGATGCATAGCCTTTCCAGCAAAAGCAACGGCCAATAAATGCACTCTTAGAACCATTAATTCAAAAGGAAGTCCAAAAATTTTTATCAGCCTAGATAATCTTTCCTACCAGGCATTCTACTTGGGTGGCAAATTTGGTTCCTGTGAGAAAGAAGAACAAAGACATTTGGTTGTATGTAGATTTTTGGAACCTCAACAAGGTGTCTAAGAAAGATAATTATCCACTACCCTCACTATAAGAACTATTACAAATAGTCAATGGCTCACAAATGATGTCCTTTTTAGATGGATTCTCTGGATATATATAATCAAGTAATGGTAGCAAGGGAAGATCGGATGAAAACAACTTTCACCATGAAGTGGGGAAATTTTTCTTATAGAAGGATGCCATTTAAATTAAGGCCTTCTTATGCTTGGGTATTGATGAAAATAAGCTATAAATAATAAGAAAAATATGGCATTGACCTAAATAATATTGAGATTGATTCATAATATTTTTTTCTTTTTTTAAGAGTTGTAAAAAGTTCCCCTTGGAAACAATAGTGGCATGGTGTGATGGTTAATTTGTTGTGTTGTTATTATTTCCATCAAGGTTCAAACCCCATTGGGGTGTAATTGTTGATAATTTATATTGGGGATGAGGTCCCCCATTTGTGACCTCATCGTTTCATAGCTTCAGGTCAAAAGCATTTACCCTCTTAATAAAAAAAAATTCCATTTGGAATCATCTACATAAATGAAGGTTTTTGACTTATTTGAGTGTCAATATTGGAGGCAAGGGGATACTACTTGGACTAATATTTTATATTATAATTGAAGATCAAGATAGAAGACCTATTTTAAGTGTGAATATAACTTAGATCATTTTTTGTATAAAATCAATGAGTTTCCAATTGTGCACATGTATTGTAGTGTATGCAAGGGATTAAATATTTCAATATCACTCGTGTTGCATAACTAGTTTGAATTTTTTTAATTGGGAATAAGTTCTTAGGGGAGTCTAATGTAATGAAATAACTCACACAAAAGAAAAATATAATAAAAAATTTATGTTATAAAGAATTGGTAATAATAGGTCACTTCAAGGGGGGAAATCTCCACAAGTCTTTAAAAAGGAAAAAACACAATATATGATGATTAAAAATAGTTCTTACTAGCTCCCATATATAGGAATTATTAGAATGTTATAGTGTCTTAGCATAAGTTATAATTATACTTATGGAATCATAAATAACTCAATTAAGGATTATGCTAGCTACAATTTTGCTAGCCATATGCCAATACAATCAATTAGTTAAGGGAATATCATGCCCCCCTCTTTAGTGAAGTATTATCCTCATTGCAAATCAACCATGGATATTTTTACATTAGGTATTCATTTTTCCATGTAGTATCTTTTATAAGAAAAATCCCTTAGGTTTCATTATGATTTTACCCTTTGTAATAAATTTTTGATAACTTTGTCGAGGTTAAAATTCTATGTTGACTAGTTTGTTGCTTAATTGCATTCCATACCTTATTATCCATGAGACTAGAAATTACCTCTCATTGGTGTTGAATGTATTCTCCACTACTTTAACATTCGATGTACTTTCAAATAAGAAATGACAGATAGTGGGTAGTACCTTGGTACCGATTGATCAATATGATCATGATATCTTTTAGAAGGAAATCCTTTTGCTCTATACCCTAAAACTACTAAATTCCCATTTATAATTTTTTTGTGGATCTAGAGATATATTAATCTTTGACTATTATAATTTTACACTTGGGACACACACTTTTCTATCCCCTTATTAATAATATTTAATATTTAGTGATAGATTATGAATTATAGACACTTTACACACAATCCTCTTAGTTCAAATATTGTATCCTATTTGTAAAAATATGTGAGCATATCTCCTATAATTTTATCTCAATTATTCCCAAGGTATTGAGCTATTAGACTACCATGTCCCAAGGCAAAAAAAAATATAAATCCAATTCTTAACCTTCCACAAATACTTATCATTTGAATGACAACACTATTGACCCTCTAATTCATTCATATATTAGACAACTCATTAAAATTATTATTTATTCATTAGCAATATCATTACATTTTGAGTAGGAAATGACAAAAATAACTATTGATCTCTTTTTATAATGAATAGTGAATAGCATGTGCAAATCACAATCCCTTTCTTATTACAATATTAATTTCAGCCCACAATAGTGTCTTCCACTTTTTGGCCAAAATGGGACATTGAAATCAACATTTTTAATCATATTTTCACTTTCTACCTCCCATAGAAACTAAACCATAAATAATTTGAAGATGATATGAACTAGTGATTTTTGAATTTTTTATGTAAATTATAAATATATATATATATTTTAAATTAAAAAAGGATTTGTGATTTTTTTTACATAAGCTTTATTAACTTTCTTTTTATAATTATCAACATATTTTAAAAGTGATATTTATTCGATATCACAGAATTTTTTTACAAAAAATATAAATTATAAATTATTAAACATAGATTGGTAACACCAATATCTAGTGCAAAAACATTCTTTCATATTTTTTTGTTGCATATATTTTATTTTTTGTTAATTTTTTAAGTAATGTAATGACAGAAAAAGGTCCCCTTAACTTGGCCTTCATTTAGTGTTGTAATATGCCTAACATATTCACATTAGGTCTTGGGACCTTGTGAACTAAATGAACATCAATGGTACCTTTCTTGAGTGTTGTAAAGTGTTGTAACACACTTTCACATTTTTCTAAGGTCTTATTAATGAAATACACCTAATAAACCTCTTTTGTACATTAATCTTGCCTTATTTTAAAGTGTTATAGTGTTGTACAACACACTTTCACTCTTTTCTAGGCTTGTCATTAATAATTGGGCTTTATTATGCTTTAATTGGCCCTATTTTACATCCACAAGCCTCATTTATGTGTATTTTTTAGGATAATCTTGACAAAACCTTTCAAAACATCAAAATCCTGAAAAACCCACCTCAAAAAGCTAAGGTGGGACTCATTCACCATTCTGGGCTAATGAGTCCCCCTTAGGTGGGACCCATTCACCTAGGGTGGGGAATGAGTCCCATTTAACTCAAAATTAAAATTAATTTAAATCTTTGACGACATTATATTCTCCTAGATCCAATGTTAGCTTGTAGTGTTGTCATTTCAGGAATTCTTGCATAATTGAGTATAAATACAAGCTCCTTTCATTGATTTTACACCTAGCAAGTTGAATGAGCATTCTTATAGAAATTTTGAGTTCACAAGAGCATTGAAGATCATTCAAGGGTATATTATCAAGCATTTTAGAGCAACATTCAAGAATCAATCATCATGTCAAAGACTTCATGCATCATGTTTGTTATTGTGCTAACAATTGTGGTGTAGGATTTTGTGATTCAAGAAAGTGTTTCATTTGAGATCTATATCATTCAAGAAAGAGTCAAAGTCTACATCCATTGCAGCCATTTCAAGTATATTTGTAGCACCTTATTGCTAGGGTTTGGTGAGTTGCAACATCATATCTTGTTCATTCATCATTCTCCCTTATTATTTGATTTCATTTCAAGGATTGATTTCCAACAAGGGGTTTGACCAAGGAAAACCCTTATCCACTAACCCGACAAAATTTTTCCCTCTCCTTTATGTGTGATTTGCAGGTGGGTAAACCCACAAAACTAGTTTACAATTCCAGTGAGGAAGGAAAATTGCAAAAATTTCCCCCATTCAAAAAATTTTGGTTTTTGGGGGTTCAAACGAACATTTGGTTCAAGCGAACCCAAAAGGGGTTCACTAGAACCCCCCCTTCGAGAGAACCCATTAAATGCTAGGTCCCACATTTCCCAAGAAAAAAATCAAAGGAAAGGGTTGTGGAAAGGGGGTTCGCTTGAACCCTAGTTTGAGTGAACCCTAGTTTGAGCGAACCTCAAAGGGGGTTTGTTTGAACTCCCCTTTTCCCCCCTTTTCCCTCCCTAGCACTAAAAAACTCCAGAATTTTTCCCTTTGAAGCTTGAGTTGAGGATGAAAATGGAGGATACTTCACACACCCAACTAGATGATGGTAGTCCTCGGAACGAGCTATCCAATAAATATAATTTTAATATGTTTTGGTTTTATTATGTATTTGTTTTTTTAGTTTGATTAAACATAGGTTTTTCACCAAAAATCAAGCTCTTTGTTCTGCACATAAGGAAAAATAGTAGATTATCAAAAGAAAAAAAGAAAAAAATATTAGTGCACTAGATATTGATGTCCTTGATCCAACAAAAAAAAAAGAATTTTGATACATACAAAAAAAATTATGTTGTATACGGTCCGCCTATTTCTGAATTGTAATTTGTTTGACTTTGAAACTTGGTTAAGGAAAAAATATTCAATCAAACGCTATGAAACCAATTGGAAGCACTAGATATCATAGTTAAAAATCTAAATTAGAAAAAAATAAAATTTTATCCTTCATGGAAAAAAAAATATGTTGTAGCATCACTCCTTAAAAATGGTGTTTATTGAAAAAAACTAGTTTTTGAAGGAGATGGAAAAAGAAGTGCAATCTAATTCCAAAAATTTTGAAAAAAATATATTTAGAATCTACAGACAAAATGTCACAAATCACTAGTTTGCATCATCTTCAAATTCCTCACGGTTTTCCGCTATAGGTTCTCGAAAGTGAAAATTTAGTTAGAAAAAATCAGTTCAGTGTCTAGTTTGGCCAAAAATTGTAAACTAGTATTCTGGGATCACCCAGGTCTAGGATACAGATTTCCTAAGGAGCAAGATTGGAGAAGAGTTGCAAGTTGTTCAAAATTTTCAAAGTTGTCATCAATCCTTGAAAATCTTGAAGAAGACCTACAAGTTACAAATCAGAGATTCAGATCCAAAAATCAATCGAGAAGGACAGAGCAGACAAAGAAGGGCAGGATCAGCTTTTGAACTTGCAAAAAATCTGAACTAGACTGATTCTCCACTTCTGGTGAATAAGTCCCAGTTCTAGTCAGTTTTTAGGATTTTGCAGATTTGGATACCTTTTGCCAAATTTCTATTCCTGCACAGTTTTCCAAAAACTAGACTAATTCACCCAAACTTGGTGAATAAGTCCTAGTTAGCAGTAAAAGCATATTTTCTAGTGATTCAAACCTCCATTCAGTCATCTCCAGTTTCCCAAGTGCACACCTTCCTATCTTTAGTTTTTTGTTTCATTTCATTCACTTTCATAGGTCATTTAGTGTTAGTTTGCATTCAATTAGGGTTTGGAATTGTATCTTGTATTTCATTATCCTTTCCAAGTCTAAACTTGGTGGCAAACCCCTTAGTAGTTTGCATTCAGCCCCTAGGACAAACCTATTACAAGATTTATTTCCCTCTTGTATTGAGATCTTTAGGTTACCCTTGAATGAAATTGAAGGAGAGGGTATGCTCTATGACCAAAATCATATGATAGCACCATCCCATGAATCCATCATTTCATTTTGGTTAACCTACATTTAGAACATTTCATTTTCTAATTTGGAGTGCATTTTCATCCTAGACTTGGCTTGCATTAGGACTTGCATGGGTTAACTTGCATTCTAGGGTTTCAAATTTTGCATTAGTGAAAGCTCATATAGCTTGCATTTTTGCAACTAATTTCACTAAAAATCATTCAAAATCTACATTTGCATCTTAGATAAAGGTTAGAAAATATAAAAAGCATAAAATTCAATTGAAAAATTCTAGAAATTTTGAAAAAAATCATCCCTGGGACTCATTTTCCACCTTGGACGAATCAGTCCCTTTGCATATTCTTCATTGCATTTTCTGGCATTTACAGTTCAATTTCTAAGTTTCTATTCTCTGTTATTGCCTTTTTGAATCAGTTTCCATAATTTTTGTTTTAAGCATTTCATTGTTCTTAGCTTATATTGCATTTGTGTTCAACTTGCATTTAGTAGCCCTTGCATGAGTATTTGGTGTCCTATTTCTAACACTGTATTGAGATGAAGTTTGATACTAATGTCATCCTGCAATAGCACAATCATTCTAGATCTTGGGTTTTCTAGCTCTTTTCACTTCTAGTGCTGACACTAGTACACTAGGTATGGACAACACCCTTAGCAACTCTTTGCCTTCAAGTGGTATGCAAGTTGAAACAAGGAATGATAGTGTCCCACAAGAAAACATATAATTCAAATTCATGAGGACTTAGAATTTAACCTACAACACCAAGTGCAAAATGACATTTCAACTACCACAATTCCTACTATAGATAACATTCACCGCATGCTTGAAAGAAAAGATGGCTTCGACCTTGTGAAAAACATAGTTCAAATCTTTGGAAAACATCTCACCCCAACACTAGTTACCCTTTACCAACAAGCAATGTCACAAGCCAAGGATGAACTCAAATTCCTCCTCTCACAACAATATCCTCAATACCTACCTATACCAACCCACAAGTCACAACAACAATGCAAACAACTAGTAATGTGACTCCTTCCTTGGGTATTTTTGCTATCATCCCTAGTCCTTTTGTGGCATCACACGTTATATCTCCTACCAATTTACCACCCATAAGTGTTCCATTCACTTGTCCTTTGAACACCCCCTCACCTTTTTCACTTCCATCTCATAACACAAGCAATGACCCTCTCAATAACCAACTATTCCAAACTATTTCATCCATCCAAAAGAAAATCTCTAACATCAACCAAAGTCAAAATGGCCCACCTACATATTATGTCAAATGTACTCTATTTTCCTTGGATATATTGCAAACACTAATTCCACAAGGTGAAGATGTGCCTAGATTTGAGAAATACGGAGGAAAGGGAGATCCTTCTAACCATTTCAATGCCTATACCACTTTATGTAGTGACTTTGTCCTTGATGATAAACTTTTGGCAAAGCTTTTTCCTAGGTCATTGAAATATACTACCTTGGAATGGTTCTCTTCTTTACCGAACAACTCAATTCATTCGATTAATGAACTTGTTGAGGCATTTGTAAACCATTTCCAAGTGCATATGACCCCTAAGATGACCTTGGTTGATTTGATGAGATGCAAGAAAGAAGAAGAAGAAGAAAAGATAACCGACTTTATCTCACACTATCAATTGCTTTATTCCCAAATCGATGTTAAGGTCCCCAACCCTCACCTTCAAAAGATGTTCATAGAAATTTACAAAGCAAGATTCAAGACAAGCTCACAATGATGAAATTCCCATCCTTTATGCACTTGTGTACTACCCTCCATGATTATCAAAATTCAGTTAATAGTCGAGATACAAAGTCCACTTCTAGCCAAATCGAGAAGTCCAAGCCTGCAAACCAAAATAATTCCCAACCATTTAGAAAAAAAGTAAAGGATTCCTTCAATTCAATCCCCCTCAACAAACAACTCAGAATACCAATAACCAAGTAGCTATTTTTAAAGCCTCGATACCCTTTAGCTATGGGGACCCAAAAAGACAATTCACTCCCTTACCTGATACCCTTCATAACACAATGACCCAAATTTTAGAACAAAAAATGATTACCTTTCCTCCCATCAAAACACCAGATCCTAATAACCCTTTACCCCTGATCTTTAGATCAAATGCTTATTTCCATTACCATCGACAAAACAGACATGACACAAAACATTACAAGCATCTTAAACATCTTGTGCAAGACCTCATTGATTTCAGTCATCTTTCTATTGGAGGTGTTAATGATCAAGGAAATAAGTTTGTTGCCCCTCCTAACTAGAACTAGAAAATATTTACCAGCCCCATGCCAAAACATAGTATTTCATTTTTCAAAGCCAACAAAACTACAAAGAATGATGTGATGAGTGTTGGCATAGATGATGATAACACTGATTCTATTCAATATGATTCTATAGATAATGATCCTATGGATGAAATGGTAGGAGTGATAGATGTCATTCCTCGTAAGGGCCGAACTAAGAATCCTCTTAACATTGCTTTCTCCTCTAAGGATATACTTAAACATGCACCCAATGGTCCTCTTTACATAGCTAGTCATATTTATGATAAGTCCACTAACATGATACTAATATATCCTACCTATGGAGAGAATGTGATCACTGAGGAATTCTTACTTTTGTATGAGCTCTATCAAGACATATATGATAAACCAAAAGCATGGATCAAGACACATAATGGTTTTTCTTTCCCTACGATGGGATCGATAACCTTACCATTGCAAATAGGACCAAAAACATTAGATGTCTCATTCTCCATCATCTCGTAGTCAGACCAGTTTCATGTGAAGCTAGGCCATCCATGGCTATGCTCCATGAAAGTTGTCCCTTCATTTGTGCATAAATGCTTAAAGTTTCCATTTGACAATGAAGTATTCACTTTCCACCATAGTGGCTTTAATCGATTTTCCTCCAAGGGTAACTTTTCCTTAGATTCCTTTTGGCCTGAGCCTATGGAACCTATAAAACCATGAGAATACTTATTTTTCTTGTCTTATCAAAATTTCAAGGCAAAGAAGATAGCAGAGTTTGTCCCTCTGAAACATGTCCCCATCCACCACCGAACCTACCATCCTAAATGAAACTATGATTGAGCCTAAAGAAACTCCAAACAACCAAAACCAACCTAAGAAAGATCATTCCCCTACCTCCTAAAAAAGACCAAGAGACAATGAAATCAACCCAATCATATCTCCTAGAATAAAACAGGTTTATAAATTTAAAGAGAAAGTGGTTGAACAACCTCATGCGGTTCCTTCTGTTCCTCCCCTTAGGGAAGAAAAGAAACCTATGGTTGATCAATCTACCCCAACACAAATGAAACTCGAAAAAAAAACTAAAAGAAACAGAGGTGCTAGAGAGCATAGGCATAGATGTTGTGCCCCTGCCCATAGGTTACATGAAGAATCAAACAAAGAAAATAAAAATCCAAACTTGATCGAAGCAATTCATGAACAACCTCCACAACAAAACAATCAAATACAACAACCACAACAAGATTTGAGCTCTTCCATGGAAATTATCCTTTGACCTCTTGTTGTGATTAACTTGGATGATGATGATGAGGTTGCTAAAATTGACAAAGAGGTGCATGATGAATTGAATACATTGTTTTCCTCTTCCATGAGCTTAAACGAGAAATCTCCTACAAAGAGTGTTGAACTTGGTGCTACCCCTAGTTTGGAACTTGTTCTTGTCCCTTTGGCTAGTTTACCTCCTTTGATATAAAATGAACATGACTGGGAGGGAGATGACCTGCTTTAGGTTGACTTGCTTATGCCTTACTAGTCTTCCACATTTTTCTTTTTGCATTTTCATTTTCTTTTATGTGATTGTGTGTGCATAATGTGATCCCCTATGATGTTTGGTTTGATGTTCTCTCTCTCTTTGTGGCATTCCTCTATTTGTATCTTCATTCTTGGGTATGTGCAGGATCATCATGGAAAAGAAAGTCCTTAAGTGGCGAAAAATTCAAAAAAATTAGAGTTCCAGGCAACTTGACATAAAAATTTGAATAAGCTATCTATATTATTTCAAAAATATGTAAGAATAGAATCTGTAAAAAATTGAATGTAGTTTCTAAACTACTAGGTTTATTTATTTTTTTAAATCTATTTGGTGAAAATTTGAAATTTTAATGCAGTAGCACTTAAATTTCAGGCAAAAAATAAGTAGGTATCTATCTAACCACCCTAACCACAATAAAATGATAATTTTTTTTATAATATGTTAGATATAAGTAGAGGACTCATGTCCCAATGCGATGCATATTTTTTTGTGTTTTTTTTCCAAGTAAATAATTAATTATGAATTTTTTATTACAACTTTTAAAAAATATAAAAACTCGTATGTCTAACCACCTTAACTTGGTAAAAACTTCATGATTTTTTTTTTTTATCCTACAGTATGCAAAGTATAGAATGTGACACACGTTTCAGATTAAAAAAAAATGATACCATTTGAAAGCTATAGATGTTTTTCAATTAGCCTATTAATTAGGACTTTAGTCGTAATTCAAATAGAAAATGAATAATATTTTTTTATTAAATTCAAAGTAAAGCATAATTTATATTGGTGGAAAACTGAGAATCTCCTTTAAAAACCCTTTTCGTTTCATCAATTTTGGGTAAAAAAAATGTCATTATCCACATACCCTACACATACCCATCATATCGCCACTTTTTGGCCCATCATGATCTTGCACATACCCTCTTCTCTATGTTGTAAATATTTTTATCTTTTTACCTTTTATCTCGTCTGCATTTGTCTTGTGTTTTCCTTTTGGGGATGACACAAGGCATCGAGACATTCATGTCTCTTCCATGTTGACCCAAAAGGATTTTTTTCCTTTTTTCTTTTCTTTTCATTTGTCTTGTGTTTTCCTTTTGGGGATGACACACAACATCGATACATTCATGTCTCTTCCATGTTGACCTAAAAGTATTTTTCATTTTCGCTTTTCTTTCCATTTGTCTTGTGTTTTCCTTTTGGGAATGATGCAAGGCATTGAGACATTCATGTCTCTTCCATGTTGACCCAAAATGATTTTTTCTTTTTCACTTTTCTTTTCATTTGTCTTGTGTTTTCCTTTTGGGGATGATGCAAGGCATCGAGGCACTCGTGTTTCTTCCATGTTGACCAAAAAGGTTTTCCTTTAACTCTCTTTGTGTCATTCTTCCAGTTCTATGTATTTAGGGAATGATGACAATTCTAAGCTCTCTAAAAACATTGTACAACAAAGAACATACTGACCCCAAATCCATAGATCCCTTATGTGTTTGGATTTTTGTTTTTGGGGGAAACCCCTCTCTTTTCCTTTTCTTATGCATGTCGTAGCTTTATTTGGAAACATATGACTTGGAATAGGGCTTTCCAAGTTAGGTCTCATGTCTTCTTTATTGTTTACATTTATTATTTGCTACTTTAAAGTAATTTATCACAGTATGGTGTTTAGCAATTTCACTAAAGTGGGGGCATACATTGGCATTATTCTTGTGCATTTTTTTGTTTTCATGGTTCATGGTGCAGTATTATTACTTTATATGATGTGTTTTTCACTTTGTGGATGACATTAGGTGTGATTTCCTTCAAGAGCGTGATCTCTCTTAGCATATTACATTCCTCTTAGTGGCTTGATGCGATGCACTGCATCCCCTAAGTTGTGAATCTTCTATTCTTTGATTGGTCTTCTCTTGGAGACATTAGGCACAATGTTCCCTAAGTTAAAAACCTCACATGAACTAAGCAAGAATCCTTTGGACATTCTTTACATTTTTCATTTTACATGTTGCATTTATATGGCCACCTTGCATAGCACAACTTGCATGCCTATAGAGCCATCCTATTTGTTCATGAGTTCTAAGCATACAAAGTTTTTCTAGTCTCATGAAGCTCAAAAAATATTTTTGTGTGGCACCTTATTAAAGTTATCAAGAGGTATAAATTTGGTATGGTTTGAGCAGGAAGCCTAACCGAGGCATGACTTTCCCCACAACCACTTGTGTGTGTGTGTGTGAGCGCATACTAGCCATGAGTGTTTGTGTCTCACTCTCTTAGTACTTCTCACTTGGCAGACAACCTAAAGTTTTGTCGCCTCAAAGTGAGTATGTATTTCTTGGACAAACCATATAGATATGATCCACAACGCATTGTACAAACTGTCGAAGCTTGATCCACCCATTTTATTTTTCATCTTGTTTCATTTTCTTTTTGTCTTTGATATTGCATGCTTGTGCCTTGTTGTTTCTCTTTATCATTTCAAGAGTGTTCCTTTGTGCTTATGTTGGTTTGACATAGGACCTTGGTCCTAGGGGCTTGCATACCCCCCTTGGTCATGGCTGTCCTATCTTACCAGCATTGGTACATTTGAACCCCCTTGATCATTGTTGCATTTGGTCTAGTTTAGTGTGAGTTTGAAGCAAGTTCCTCCTCTCACTAAATTGGGTGCTAGATGTAATGATGGAAAAAGGTCCCCTTAACTTGGCCTTGATTTAGTGTTGTATTGTGCCTAGCACATTCACATTAGGTCATGGGCCCTTGTGAACTAAATGAACATCAATGGTACCTTTCTTAAGTGTTGTAACACACTTTCACATTTTTCTAAGGTCTTATTAATGAAATATACCTAATAAACCTCTTTTGTACATTAATCTTGCCTTCTTTTAAAGTTTTGTAACATACTTTCACACTTTTCTAGCTTTTCATTAATAATTAGGCTTTGATATGCTTTAATTGGCTCTATTTTACATCCACAAGCCTCATTTATATGTATTTTCAAGGATAATCCTAACAAAACCTTTTAAAATATCAAAATCCTGAAAACCCACCTCAAATTTAGCTAAGGTGGGACTCATTCACCATTTTGGGAAAATGAGTCCCCTTAGGTGGAACCCATTCACTCAGGGTGGTGAATGAGTCCCATTTAACTCAAAATCAAAATTAATTTAAATCTTTGGTAGAATTGTATTCTCCTAGATCCAATGTCAGCTTGTAGTGTTGTAATTTCAGAAATTCTTGCATAATTGAGTATAAATACAAGCTCCTTTCATTCATTTTACACCTGGAAAGTTGAATGAGCAATCTTACAATAGTTTTGAGTTAACAAGAGCATTCAAGGGAAAATTATCAAGCATTTTAGAGTTGCATTCAAGCATCAATCATCATGTAAAAGACTTCATGCATCATGTTTGTTATTGTGCTAACAATTGTGGTGTTGGATTTTATGATTCAAGCAAGTGTTTCATTAAAGATCTATATCATTCAAGCAAGAGTCAAAGTCTACATCCATTACATCCATTTCAAGCATATTTGCAGCACCTTATTGCTAGGGTTTGGTGAGTTGCAACATCATATCTTGTTCATTCATAATTCTCCTTTATTATTTGATTTCATTTCAAGGATTGATTTCCAACAAGGGGTTTGACCAAGGAAAACCCCTATCCACTAACCCACAACATTTTTCCCTCTCCTTTATGTGTGATTTGCAGGTCTCGGCTGTAGATTTCCTACGAAGCAAGATTGGAGAAGAGTCGCAAGTTGTTCAAAAGTTGTCAAAGTTGTCATCAAGCCTTAAAAATCCTTGGAGAAGATCTACAGGTTGCAAATCAAATATTCAAATTCGGAAATCAATAAGGAAGGATAGAGCAAACAGAGAAGATCGGGATCAACTTTTGAAATTGCAGAAAATTCCAACTGGATCAATTCGCCACTTTTGGTGAATGAGTCCCAATTCCATTCAGTTTTCAGGATTTTGCAGATTTGTATACCCTTTTGCCAGATTTTTGTTCCTACACAATTTTCCAAAAATTGGACCAATTCACCCAACTTGGTGAATGAGTCCCAATCAATAGTAAAAGCATATTTTCTATTGATTCAAACCTCAATTCAGCCATCTCCATTTTCCCAGGTGCATACCTTCCTATCTTCAATTTTTGTTTCATTTCATTCATTTTCATAGGTCATTTAGTGCTAGTTTGCATTCAATCAGGGTTTGGAATTTTATCTTGCATTTCATTATCCTTTCCAAGTCTAAACTTGGTGTTGAACCCCTTAGTAGTTTGCATTCAGCCCCTAGGACAACCCTATTACAAGATTTATTTCCCTCTTGCATTAAGATCTTTAGGGTTACCCTTGAATAAAATTGAAGGAGTCGGTATACTCTATGACCAAAATCATATGATAGCACCATCCCACAAATCCATCATTTCAAGTAATATTAGATATAATTTATACATAGGTTTATTCAATGTCATATAACTTTTTCTATATATATTCAAATTAACTTTTTTTCTTTGTTTAAATATGAACATCAATATCTAGTACACAAATATTTTTTAGAATTTTTTCTCTATTTTTTATTTTTTATCATGTGTGAAACAAAGACCTTGATGTTTGGCGAAAAACCTATGGTCATAATAAATAAAAAATAATATAATAATAAAATTAAATATTCAAAATTATAGTTTTTGGAAAACTTATAATAAGGGTTAGATACTTACAAAATATAATTTCTAAATGACTTCATTTGATCCCTCAAAAGGTGAAGAAAAAGTATTTTTTGTTTGAATTTTGATAAGTGTGAAGGAAACTCAATTGAGGGTTTAACTTAAAACTAGGGGGATTCTATCCAAGGGGGGTTTGGTCTAACCCTCTTCAATTAAAACCATTTAGATGGAACCCCTCAATGCTTAAATCATTACATTTTTTTTATTATTATTTAGTGATTGTATTACATTTAAAATTTTCTACTATATCATTTAAATCTACAATAAAAAATAATACCAATAGCAATGGAAAATTGAAACAATACAATGCAGTTACTAGAGTCCACATCTAACAAATCTCAAATACAAACTTTATATATCACTCATTGAAATCACCAACATTTAAATTCTAGGATTCTTACATTCAAACACAAGTTCTTAGAATTGATTTTGAAAGAAATTTTATTAAGTGTAGATGATCATATAGATTAAAGCATTCAATATTTTCTATCCTCCACAAATAGAATAGGTCACCCACCATGTACACTTGTAACTTCAAATTTGAACAATAATCATGGAAAAATATTTCCCTTTTGAAATAATGGCACCAAAAATATACTACTAGAAACAATACAACACAAGCTAGAAATTTAGGAGGGAAATAGAAACATAGGCATAAATATTAAGGATTGGGGGTTGGCCATAAAACAAAAATCAAATAAAGGGTGAGGTTTTAGGGGTCAAGCAATGGGAATGAAAAAATGGACAAGTCCAAAACTCTAATATAGGAAGAAGGGAAAAGAAGAATTAGAAGGAAAATGATATTCAGGAAGGGAAAACACATTTAAAATAAAAATAGGGAAGACACATGGGCACATCTAATATGTACAAAATTAGATTGACTAGAAATGGGATATGACAATATTTCCCCACTCAAAATTTTCTTGTCCTCAAGAAATTGTAGGTTTGGATGTTCCAAAATATATGGGCCTTCCCACATTGTATCCTTCATTGGAAGATATTTCTATTGATACAAGTACTCATTGGTGCTTCTATTTTTTAGCTTCCTCTCCCTTACATCCATGACTTCTTTGAGAATCAAAACCAATTTTCTAACTTCCCAAATCCAAGGTAACTCATCTAAGGGTTCGATGTGTTTTCCTAGCACCTTTTTGAGGCAAGAAACATGAAAAAAATGTGTATCCTTCTTCTATTAGATAGCTCCAACTCATAGGGCACTTTACCAATCGTTCTCAAAAAATTTAAGTCCTACACAAACATGGTTTGATATTTTCTACCCCACTCGCATTCAAGGAGGATTTCTTGTATGAGTATAATCTCACAAAAACCATTTATTTGATCTCAAATGTTGCCTTGATCATGTGACATTTTGCATATATCTTATGATAGTTTTATTTGTTGTGTAATCACATCACTTACTCTTGGTACCATGTTATCTAAAAAATGATATCAATGAACCTATAAGTTTCATACCCATACAAATCCATTAATGGCATCATCTTTCTTAGCATGTGGTAAGTGGTGTTGTAATAGTGATCCCCTAAGTAGAGCCACTTGATCCAAGTATTGTATTTCAATCAACACTGTAATTTCTCAAACAACCTTCCACCTATTTTTATCACAATCTCAATATGGTCATTTTTGTGTGGATGGTAGCTAGTGCTAGGGGTGATCTTAGTTCCCATTGAAAAGAAGATATCATGGAAAAACAACCTATGCAACAATTTTCTCTATCACTCGCAATGTTCAAGTACATAATCCATAAAATCTCATCACTTGAAGAATAGATCAACCACATGTGGTGCCCTAAAATATAAAGAGATTGAAAATAAATATGCATAATTCATTAGTCTATCCACCAAAATATATACAATCCTTACCTTAGAATTTAGGAAGTCACATGAAATCCATCAAGAAACTTTACTATGTCTACTCAGGATGGGTTTAAGGGTTGCAAAATACCTGCTAGAAATGTCTATTCCATTTTATTCTTTTAAAAAATGATTTATTCTTTGATATAGGCAAGTAAAACATCCTTGAGTCCCTTATGTATGATTTTTTTCTTGATCTATTTGTAGGTTTTGAAATACCTAGGGTGCCTACTAAGGGAGTGTCATGAACTACCCACAAAATATTTATCATCATCCTTGATTATGGTACCAATAGACTCTTCCCTTGTAGAGAATTAATTCAAAACAAATCATGTACCTATATTGTCTGATAGCTTCCCTTCCAACAAATTAGTGGTGAATGCATTCTTGGCATACTTTTTTATGATTTCATTCTTCCAATATATAAATATTTGAGACATGGGACATGAATTTGGCCCTCTAGATAGTTCATCAGTAACAATATTCTTCTTCCCTTTGACACACTCAATATCAAAATCATACTCTTAGATTTTTCTCACCCACTTTTGTGTTATTCATTTAGATCCTTCTAGTTGAGAAATTATCTCAAAATGGTGTGATTAGTTTTGACTATAAATTGGCTACCCACCAAGTATTGCTTGAATTTGATCAATGTGGATATGATGGTGAGCATATCCTTATCATATATGGAGAGAAATTGTTCCATCCTTGTGATATTTTGTCTAAAAAAAGAAATAAAATACCTATTCTACATGATCACAACTCCAATTCCTTCTCTTGATGTATCACATTCCAATGTGAAAGGAAAAGTGAAATCCAAAATTACTAACATGTAAGACATGGTATCATTGCCTCTTTTAGTATAGAAAATACATTTTTTACATTCTTAGTCTATTCAAATGTTCCCTTCTTTGTTAGGTTAGTTTTAAGTTTATATCTAGTTTGGTGGATCCCTTAAAAAAATTCTTGTTGTAAATGAAAAAGGCCAAAGAATCCTCATAACTGAATCAAGGTCCTTGAGGGAGGCTAGTCCTAATTTTATTTAATCTTACCCATGTCCACCCATACTCCCATTTTTTTAATGATGTGAGCTATATTTTTCATAATGAACTCACACTTTGAATCCTTGGAAAACAACATTTATTCTTCTGAAATTACCAGCACTTCATCAATGTATTGTATGTGTTCCTTCCATGTTTTGGTGAAGATTAAAATGCCATCAAAGAAGAAAAGCATGAATTTTCTTATTTTTTATGGAAAAAATAATTCATGCATGATTATAAAGTTGCTAAATTGTTTGGGTATTTGTAGGATCATGATGGGCCAAAAAGTGACGATATGGTGGGTATGTGTAGGGTATGTGGCTGGCGAATTTTTTTTTACCCAAAATTGATGAAATAAAAAGGGTTTTTAAAGGAGATCTGAGCTTTCTGCCAATATAAATTATGCTTTACTTTGAATTTAATAAATAATTATTATTCATTTTCTATTTGAATTATGACTAAAGTCCTGATTAATATGTTGATTGAAAAAAATCTATAGCTTTCAAACAGTATCACATTTTTTGAATCTAAAATATGCGTCACATTTTATGCTTTGCATACTATAAGATTTTTAAAGAATGAATTTCATGAAGTTTTGACCAAGTTAAGGTGGTCAGGCATATGAGTTTTTATATTTTTTAAAATTTGTAATAAAAACTTCATAATTAATTATTTACTTGGAAAAAAAATAAAAAAAAATATGCATCACATCGAGACATGAGTCCTCTACTTATATCTAAAAATATTATAAAAAAATATTATCATTTAATTATGGTTAGGTGGTCGTGACAAACACCTACTTCTTTATTTTTTCCCTAAAATTTAAGTACTATTGCATTGAAATTTCAAATTTTCACCAAATAGATTTTTTAAATAAACCTAATAGTTTAGAAACTACATCCAATTTGCTACAGATTCTATTCTTACATATTTTTGAAATAATATAGATAACTTATTCAAATTTTTATGTCAAGTTGCCTAACTCTATTTTTTTTTTTAAAATTGCTACATAAGGGCCTATTTTTTCCATGATGATCCTACACATACCGGTTTGTCAAACCAAATGACATGACTAGAAACTAATAATGTCCATAATAACATTGAAAAATAATCTTGTGAGTATACTGCTTTAAGACTATAATTTGATGGTATCCAAATTTGAGATATATTTATGTATAAATAGACAACTTCGTGAAGCTCATCAATCAATTTATCAATCCTAGGAATGGAATATTGGTTATTGATAGTATTCTTGTTTAGTTCTCTATAATTGGTGCACATCCACATTGTGCCATCTTTCTTCTTTTACAAAAGCCATATAGAGGAAGCAAATGGATTTAAGTTAGGCCTAATTTACCCCATTTCTAGTAGTTCCTTAATGACCTTTCCTATTTCCTCCTTATGTCTCCTAGGATGGTGGTAGGGAGTAGTGCTAATGGGATTATCACCCTCTTCCAACTCAAAGACATGTTCAAATCATTTGTCTAGCAGTATCCCTAGAGGACTTTTTTTCGAATAATCTACTATTCTTGTCCAAGATGCTTTGTACATCAACACAATATTCCTTCTTTCCTTAGTCAAACCTACTTAGTCAAATAATCTACTTAGTGAAGACATCACTATTGAAAAAGATTCTAATTAAGTTAGTTAACCTTTGGGAAAACCAAAAGTAAAAGCATGGCTCCAACTGATAGGGAACTTTACCAATCATTTTTTTGAGGCAAGAAACATGAAAAAAATGTGCATCTTTCTTCTATTAGATAGCTCTAACTCATAGGGAACTTTACCAATCGTTCTCAAAAAATTTAAGTCCTACACAAACATGGTTTGATATTTTATACCCCACTCGCATTCAAGGAGGATTTCTTGTATGAGTATAATCTCACAAAAACCATTTATTTGATCTCAAATGTTTCCTTGATCATGTGACAGTTTGCATATATCTTATGATAGTTTTATTTGTTGTGTAATCACATCACTTACTCTTGGTACCATGTTATCTACAAAATGATATCAATTAACCCATAAGTTTCATACCCATACAAATCCATTAATGGCATCATCTTTCTTAGCATGTGGTAAGTGGTGTTGTAATAGTGATCCCCTAAGTAGAGCCACTTGATCCAAGTCTTGTATTTCAATCAGCAATATAATTTCTCAAACAACCTTCCACCTATTTTTCTCACAATCTCAATATGGTCATTTTTGTGTGGATGGTAGCTAGTGCTAGGGGTGATCTTAGTTCCCATTGAAAAGAAGATATCATGGAAAAACAACCTCATGCAACAATTTTCTCTATCACTCGCAATGTTCTTACATAATCCATAGAATCTCATCACTTGAAGAATAGATCAGCCACATGTGGTTCCCTAAAATATAAAGAGATATGGAAAATAAATATGCATAATTCATTAGTCTATCCACCAAAATATATACAATCCTTACCTTAGAATTTAGGAAGTCACATGATTAAATCCATCAAGAAACTTTACTATGTCTACTCAGGATGGGTAAGGATTCCAAAATACCTGTTAGAAATGTCTATTCCATTTTATTCTTTTGAAAAATGATTTATTCTTTGATATAGACTAGTAAAACATCCTTGAGTCCCTTATGTATGAATATTTCCTTGATCTATTTGTAGGTTTTGAAATACCTAGGGTGCCTACTAAGGGAGTGTCATGAACTACCCACAAAATATTTATCATCATCCTTGATTATGGTACCAATAGACTCTTCCCTTGTAGAGAATGAGTTCAATACAAATCATGTACCTATATTGTCTGATAGCTTCCCTTCCAACAAATTAGTGGTGAATGCATTCTTGGCATACTTTGTTATGATTTCATTCTTCCAATATATAAAGATTTGAGACATGGGACATGAATTTGGACCTCTAGATAGTTCATCAATAACAATATTCTTCTTCCCTTTGACACACTCAATATAAAAATCATACTCTTATATTTTTCTCACCCACTTTTATGTTATTCATTTAGATCCTTCTAGTTGAGAAATTATCTCAAAATGGTGTGATTAGTTTTGACTATAAATTGACTATCCACCAAGTATTGCTTGAATTTGATCGATGTGAATATGATGGTGAGCATATCCTTATCATATATGGAGAGAAATCGTTCCATCCTTGTGATGTTTTGTCTAAAAAAATAAATAAAATACTTATTCTACATGATCACAACCCCAATTCCTTCTCTTGGTGTATCACATTCCAATGTGAAAGGAAAAGTGAAATCCAAAATTACTAACATGTAAGACATGGTATCATTGCCTCTTTTAGTATATCAAATACGTCTTTTGCATCCTTAGTCTATTCAAATGTTCCCTTCTTTGTTAGGTTAGTTTTAAGTTTATATCTAGTTTGGTGGATCCCTTAACAAATTTCTTGTTGTAAATGAAAAAGGCCAAAGAATCCTCATAACTCAATCAAGGTCCTTGTGGGAGGCTAGTCCTAATTTTATTTAATCTTACCCATGTCCACCCATAATCCCTTTTTGTTAATGATGTGACCTATATTTTTCATAATGAACTCACACTTTGACTCCTTGGAAAACAATATTTGTTCTTCTAAAATTACCAACACTTCATCAATGTAGTGTATGTGTTCCTTCCATGTTTTGGTGAAGATTAAAATGTCATCAAAGAAGAAAAGCATGAATTTTCTTATTTTTTATGGAAAAAATAATTCATGCATGATCAGAAAGTTTCTATTTATTGTTTGGGTATGTGCAGGATCATGATGGGCCAAAAAGTGGCGGTATGGTGGGTATGTGTAGGGTATGTGGCTGACAACTTTCTTTTACCCAAAATTGATGAAACAAAAAAGGTTTTTAAAGGAGATTCTCAGCTTTCCACCAATATAAACAATGCTTTACTTTGAATTTAATAAATAATTATTATTCATTTTCTATTTGAATTATGATTAAAGTCTTGATTGATAGGATGATTGAAAAACATCTATAGCTTTCAAACGGTATCACATTTTTTGAATCTGAAATATGCATCGCATTCTATGCTTTGCATACTATAGGATTATTTTTTTTAAATGAATTTCATGAAGTTTTGACCAAGTTAAGGTGGTCAGACATACAATTTTTTATATTTTAAAAAATTTGTAATAAAAAATTCATAATTAATTATTTACTTGGAAAAAAATTACAAAAAAATATGCATCACATCAGGACATGAGTCCTCTACTTATATCTAAAATCTTATAAAAAAATAATATCATTTTATTGTGGTTAGGGTAGTCAGACAGACACCTACCTCTTATTTTTTCCCTGAAATTTAAGTACTATTGCATTGAAATTTCAAATTTTCACCAAATAGATTTTTTCTTAAATAATCCTAATAGTTTAGAAACTACATTCAATTTTTTACAGATTCTATTCTTATATATTTTTGAAATAATATAGATAACTTATTCAAATTTTTATGTCAAGTTGCCTAACTCTGATTTTTTTCAATTTTTTGCCACTTAAGGGCCTATTTTTTACATGATGATCCTACACATACCAGTTTTTCAAACCAAACAACATGACTAGACACTCATACTATCCATAATAACATTGAAAAATCATCTTGTGAGTATACTGCTTTAAGACTATAATCTAATGGTATCCAAATTTGAGATATATTTATTTACAAATAGACAACTCCGTGAAGCTCATCGATCAATTTATCAATCCTAGGAATGGAATATTGGTTATTGATAGTATTCTTGTTTAGTTCTCTATAATTGATGCACATCCACATTGTGCCATATTTCTTCTTTTACAAAAACCATATAGAGAAAGCAAATGGATTTAAGCTAGGCCTAATTTACCCCATTTCTAGTAGTTCCTTAATGACCTTTCCTATTTCCTCCTTATGCCTCCTAGGATGGTGGTAGGGAGTAGTGCTAATGGGATTATCACCCTCTTCCAACTCAAATACATGTTCAAAGCATTTGTCTAGCAATACCCCTAGAGGAATTTTTTTGAATAATTTACTATTCTTGTCCAAGATGCTCTATACATCAACACGATATGCCTTCTTTCCTTTGACATTTTTTGTTATAATCACCAAACACTAAGTTTTCCTTGTAACTTTCCTATTATGAAAAATATTATCCATTTTTTTAGTTGATATGATCCTTAGAACTGTATCTTTATCCCCCAAAGTACCACTTCATTCCCCTTTGACTAAAAATTTAGTTCCATGGTCTAGAATTTTTAGTGCATTTACTGGATAACTAAGGTCATATCCTTGCCTCTAATGCTAACAATATAGGAGTTATCATTTATACCATATCCTCCAAGATTAATACTCAGTTGGGAGATCTTCCAATTGCATTGGATGGTGAAAATATTAATCAGTATGACATTGAATCATTTAAATTCCTCTATATTGAGGCCTCACTTGAACAATGATTCCTCATCAATGAAGTTATGAGTGGAATTGATATCAATGAGTACATTCACCCTTTGACCTTGTAGGACCCCCCATATGCAAAAGGGTTTATACCTCAAAGTACTAGAGAGCATGCTAAGAGTAACTCCCAAGATGACCTCTTCCTATTTTGGTTGATCTTCTTCTTATTCTTCTCCCATCTATTGTTTGGTTTCTTCTTCACTTTGTGGTCAAAGTTCCTCAAATCTTAATTCATCATTAGAACTTACCTCATTGTAATTCACTTGTCCTTTCCAAAGACATATATGTCTAGCTGACCCTAGATCCTTACAATTTAAGCACAAATTATTCCTTCTCAATTCATTCCTTGCCTTAATGTATGGTCTTGATGGAAAAATCTTGTTTTGATATATAGTTTTTTCAAAAGGGTTTCTTTGGATTTTTTTTGGTTTGTAACTCATTCTTTGATATGGAATTTTGTGTACAAAACCCACTTGATGGTATCTTGTAGGGTAGGTGGTTCAAAATCCTTGAGTATCCCCTTGAGAGATTCAGTTAACCCTTCGATGAATATCATAGTTATTCTTCTCTTTTTTATGTATAGCACCATCATCGATAGATTTTGAAACTCTATTACATAGTTCTCCACTAAACCATATTATTTGAGATTAGTCAAATCTTTGAAATAAAACTCAAGATCCTTTCAATCAAACCTTTCAATAATCTATAGAATTAATCATATGTTTATGATGTGATAGATCTATGACCCTAAGTGTTTAGACCATGTTAAAACTACTCATGTGTAGCACCCTCTAGATGTATGGTGGAAAACTTAATTGCTTCATCTTTGGTCATTAGTCTAAGGAAAAGGTATGTTTCTAGCTTATGTACCTATGCATGAGTTTAGCATCTATTAGACCCATATGAAAAGAGTGTCAACTTGTCAAAATTTAAATTGCACATCTCAATGAAGGGATTGTGGCTGAGGATTAAGTTTGTAAAATTTTGAGACTTCTTCATTGTCATTTAATTGGTGAGTGACATTTCAATTCATATCTCATTAGGAAGAGCTCTATATTCTATACGAAAATCCCTAAAATCATCAAAAAATGAGCTTTTGACTTCATGTTTTGGAGCCTCTACCTCCTTATTTAGAAAGGTGGGTTAGGTTACTCTTAAGAAGCTAAAAGAGTAATATTTTTTTTTCCTGTGGCTCTAAGTGGCATCCAAATGATTACCCTAAAAAAACTTGCTTTGAATGTTGGTTGTCTGGGTATATTCATATTAGTTTCTATCTTGTGAAGAGATTATTCCATCATATCAATCATAAAATCAAACTTTATCTTGGCTTGACCATCTATGATTTCATCTAAGTTAATTTTACTCACACTTTCTACTATATTGTTATTACTCAAAAATGGGTTTTGTAGGAGATGATTGAGTATTTATACTCTTTGTAAATCATCTTTGTTTCCTAGTCTCCCTCAAGTGATATATAGTTTCTCTATCATTGTGATCCATAAAAATAAAGAAATGGAAAGCTGAACTCTAAATATGCAAGTTGGTAAGATCACTATCTTTAATACCATTGTAATCTCCCAAGCCAAAATAATAATACAAAGTTTGATTAGTAACCTTCTACAATCACTTACTATGTGAGTGAAAATACTAGTAGCCCTAATATTCACTCAAATCATAGGCAACTTAGATTAAAATTACTATTTATGCATCAAGAATATCATGACATTTTAAACAACAAATTATAAAAATAACTTTTGATCTCTTGTTATATACTGAAGAAAATAATAATAGGTGTACATATCAATCTTTACAATGAGATAAACAAAGATAGATAAGAACTACTTCACGCAGACAAATATATAAACATAAGGTAAATCAAAATAAATAAAATGTAAGAACATATAAGATAAATAGATCAAATAATAAGAATCACTACATACATAAGATGCTCAAAATCCAAATAAAATAAATAAAACATAGAAGAAAAAAATTAAACACCATAAAGAGGTTTATCCACATCATCCACATACTAACTTGTATTGCATATGATAGAACTCCTTTCTCTCTGTTCTTTTTGGGTGGGCTGGGGGCGGATGAGATTACAGTTGGAAAATAGACGTACCACCCACTAACGTGACATTTGTTAAGCATAATGAAATGTGAGGAAGGGCAAAAGAATTGTGAAAGGATGACCAAAAAGAAAAGAAAAGCATAACAATATCAATGAATGAGAAAGACTGCTCAACTCCTTCCGTGTTACCTCAAGAATTTGTGTCATTTTTCCCTTAAAATGGAAATATTGTAAGGCCCACATCCACTGCCCATAAAAGCAGACCAAAATCTAGTGCAGCCTGGCCAAATGTTGTTTTCCATACGTCTGAAATTCTTGTACTCCTGGCGTCCTGATAAAGCTCTCCAATGTTTGGGCCCAAAAAGTAATTGTAACCTAACTTCAAAAGAGACCAAGGAAAATGATTGTAATTAAAGCATCAAGATAAGGATAAACACTGCAATTTGAAATACTAAAAACAATTCTTCTATACTGTAAGCAAGCTCATGGCCAGGGCTCATCTCTACTGCTTCTTTGGATAATATACACTAATCAATATATCAGATGAATTGTTAGGTAGAATAGTTCTTTACATTTCCACTTTAGAAACGTCCAATAAGCTCATGGAACAGAATCTAATTGATTTGGCATCATTACTTTGAAGTACAAATCAATTCCTTGAAGTATACCAGTTATACTTACGATTCTTGTAGGATTAAATCATTCAGCCTTAAAGGATTGTCACTATTGGGCCCATACGATTTTTAGCTCTTTTACTGATTCTGGTAAGTAGCTTTGTTATGGATATATTGAGTGTGTACTGAAAAGATCCATTTATTTAATTTGAAATAACTATTCTTGAACATAATAAAATAACCAGTCTTAAACATAATTCAATTCAAATGTTTATAAATATTCCAATTTGACTTCCTTTGGGAAGGCTCCCTAACTTGGAAACTGGTGGGCAGTACATCTAAACTGCGCACACGGTTATTTAGAGTGGGTATATCATTAAAAATAGAAGTCAGGTATGAACTCTCCATCATTCTTTGATAGTTGACGTCAGTGTTCTTTGTATTGGCTAAGATAGATAATATTGCTCTCCTGCATATGGTAATGCAAATTTGTTTTGATCATTGAATTTTATAGCCGTTTGGAATGTTTGATTTGACTGGTTTTAGATGGCCGTTGGTTTTAAACGAGGAGATTTCTTCAAAGGATTATTGTTTGCCCATAGTTTAAGCAAATCTTCAAATGTAAGAGAAAAGATCAATGGAGTTAATGTGAGAGGATGCGTTTTGTTAGCAGGGATAAATACAGTGCATGTAGGACAACCGTTATTTATCCTTTTATATCCTATATTTAAAAAATAGGTATTAAATTATTAGAGTGAGTTGGTGAAGGGTATTGTCTTATAATTGCTACTTGGGCCAGTTCACAATTGTCATTACAGATTCTGGAACTTATCAAGCTCTTCTGTCCCCTTATAAACTGCAGTGCATCCACAGGTTTGGGGGGAGAGTAGACCTCATGACCTTTTCCCTACAATAGGATGCTTTAGCCAATCAAGCTAGGCCCCATGCCCCCAAATGAATTTTTAATTGTAATAGTAAAATTAATATATTTTATAGTTATACTTCAAAGAAAATCAAAATAATTGGTAAATTATATAATGAGTTTCAAATTAACTTTTAGTTGTAAAGGTGCAATTAATATATGTATATTAGATTTTATCATAGACATATATTTCATCTCATTTATTAGTCCATACTTCCTCGAATCTAATTTTGATCTCAAGATCTCACATTTCTTATACTAGGTCTATTTTGTGAAAGTGGAGAAGTAAATATGACCCAAATTTCAAAATTTTAATAATTAAAATTGTGGACTCTCATTTTGGTACACTTTATCCAAAAAGACCTAATTAAATTATCTAATCAAATTACCCTTCAAGTCCATGAGTCCTTCATCTACTAGTAAAGTTGAATGGTTCTAAATAAGCCCAATAGAAATCAAGTCTTATTAACTGCAAGATCTCCATACCATAAAGAATGAGACTAGAAATGTCAACCTAAAGACTCCTATTCCTATAATAAATAGCTAAAAATTCTTTATAAATAATAAAAAAAACCTTCATAAAAAAAAATGATATATCTTATTTTAAAATATATATAATAATAAATTATAAATATTACGTATAATTTTTCACAATCTATACAAAATCATTCATTATATAGAATAGAGGCTTGCCCAAATTTTGATTATATTTTAAGATAAAAATCTCTCATAAAAGTGTTTTCCGTATTGAGCTCCCGCTTTTTTTGGGAGGGCAAACAATATTGAGTATAACGTAATTCGGTTGGAAGGTCGCATATATTTACAGATGTATAGATATTGTTTTAGTATATTATATATATAATTTAATTTTTATTTAAAAATTATTTTAATGTATTTATATATATTTTTATTTAATAATTATTGTATACTTCTTATTTTAAAGATTAATTATTTAAAGTGTCAAAATTATGAAAAACTAAAAAATAGTTTTACAATATTTTGTTTATTACATATACACATGAATAGATGAACATATGAATTTTAATTTTAATTTTAAATTTTTTTTATTTTTTTTATATTATTTATTTTATTTTATTTTTGTTTTGAAAAATATTAATGTACAAATTATATATTTTTTATATTGGTTTTTTTTTTAAAATCTATCATTTTATTTTATTTTTACTTTAAAAATATAATAAGTATTAAATATTTATATAACTTTATAATAGTTTCATTTGTGAACATTAATATATATTTTTAAAAATGGTCTTTAAATTTAAAAATAAATATTCTTTCATAGTCACATATTTCTCCCCTTATTGAATTATTTTTTGATTAAATTCTTTTTTGAAGTTGTTTGCTAATATCATTTGATCTTATCCTTTCATATAAAAAAAAGGTGAGACATTGGAATACCTTTTGGCCCTTTTAGAAGGCTTGTTATAGAAGAGTTTATTATTTAGGTAATGTGAGACCCCACCTTTCTCATTCAATGTGTTCTTGATGATATCATGTTTTAGATTGTTATGTTTCTACGACTGGAAATAATGTGGGATTTATCATGTGTTATGTTCCAAAAATACTATCATAAATTATACTAGTCATTTTCATGTGTTATAGAATCTTTAAGAATGATGGTTGTTTAATATATGTTGATAATGGGTTTATGTTTAGTTATTATTGAATACAATCTTACATTGTGAATGTGAGTAAGTGATGATCGACGCTCATTGGTGATAGGTTATATATTATAAGATGGATTTCAATTCGTTACTATTAGAACTACTGATGATGTAGTTATTACTAGATGATGTGTTATATATTATTACTTGATTTCATTAGGTCTTATCTAGTGGACTTTGTGAAAATGATAATTATGTTAATGTTTACTTATGATAGTTATTAGATTAGGAGTTCCTAGTTGCCTTTTTTTTTATATGTTATCTTAAATATGATAGTTGCTTTGGCTATTCTTTTTATGTGAAGTACTAGCACTTTTTGGTTGATTAAATAGGTGAATTTCACCAATGGTGTTGGGATCACATAGCTACTTCTATTTTTTTCCAGTGTAACAACGGACCTAGATTCGTATAGAGTACTAAAATTTTATGGCCATATTGTGAAATATGGGTTGTAGGTGTTATGTGAAGTTTGTCTTGATGTGAAAATTTATTTAATTGTCTTTTTGTTTGTTACTTGAGTAATTTTCAATCTTTTGTGATTTTATGTATTTTTATAAGGTTTAAGTTCTATTTTATAGTTTGGAAAGTTTCCTAGGTGTGGGGTCTATAGGTTAGGAATTAATTTTTATCATAAAACACTTTAAAAGAGGTTTATAACCCACTTTTATGACCCACTTTCAAAAGTGGAAAAAGTTGGAAAGTAATTATTTAGTTGAGTTAATTTTGGGAAGGAAGATATATCTTCTATTATTTATAACTCTTCTCTCACAGTGTGGAAGGATGGTTTGATTTTCCTTTTTGAGTTCTTACCATTTTCTTGGGTTCTTTAGGAAGAGGAGGATGATTGTGAAGAGGGAGAAAATAGAAGAGAGGTCTTGGAGAGAGTAATCCATAATTTGGATAGAAAAATTCTTAGTAAGTTCTACCCTTTTTGGTTATCCATCTTTGTTTGATGTGTAAAGAATTGTATTGGAATATTGGTCTTGTTTGTAAAATCTATGTGAAATTTAATATTGAACCCTTTTTTGTTGTTGTTGTAAGTTGTGTGTTGGGACTTTGTCTTGGTTGCAAGTTTCCACCTTGTTAGGTTTTTACATAAATAACCTTTTATTTGTTAAGATGAAGAAATAGAAATATATGAATACAAATTATTGTGATGTGCAAAGTATATTTTTGAGAATGTTATAAAGTGTAAATTTTTTGAGCCTGAATCCATTTGAAAAGTGGTTGTGTGTGTAAGGGAAGAGCTATGTGACCCTAGCTTAGGGGTGGGTTGTGCAACAACTCTATGGTTGGGTGGATATCCCATTGGTCATATGGTTTTCTCTTGTTGATTTCTTCTTGTAGATTCACATGTTAAAGTTGGAAACTAGTTGGGAAAATTCATCAAATTTAAGATCCAAAGTGAATATATGTGGGTCATATAAAACTAGGATAGTTAAAAGCATTCTTGATTGAATTTATGTAAAATATGTTGTTGTGTAATTGAATAAATGTAATATGTGATTTATATAAATAAGAAGTTGTGCACCCTGGTTTGATGTATGGTTGTATATAAAGGGAGAAAGAAATGTGTTATACATGTTATAGTGTTAAGGTCCTTTCTACATCAATGTATAAATGAATAAAAGAACCTAAAGATAAATGTATAAATTTATAAACTATGTTTAACCAAAATGACCAACTTATTAGACCAAAGTACCGAAGAATAGCTAAGTATGGGATTATGATATTTATCCTAATGAGATAGTGTCTTATTATATTCTTATCAAATGATTTTATGTGGTATATCAATGATAAGTTTTGACAATGTATTAGAATAAAAAATGTCTTTATTATCTTTGAAAGTTATCATATTACATAATAGACCAAGAGTCATTATTATTATCTCCTAATTTTTAATCACATATCTTGAATAGAGGACATTATGTTCTTGTTGTAAGCAAAGGGCCATGATTCCAGGAGATTTTGAGTGCAGAAGCATAGATATCTTTCAGTTAGAAAATATTCTCTAGTGTGGATATAAACTTATCGCCCATTTATATATGAGGAGATATATGTGTCATGAATATCTATATATAGATAAACATAGGTACCTTACATAATTATGCAAGGGATAACTTGGAAGGAACCTATGAAGAATCTATTAGTCAGATGGTTCTCAGTGGAGTTATCAAAAGTTAAACAGATTAATATATTGAATTATTAAAGGATATTACTACGAATATAAATTTTTATATTGAATTAAACTAAATGATATTTAATATCATGAATAACTAGATCGGTTATGGTGTTCCAGAAGGACAAAGCCATACTTGGTATAACAATGAAGATTCTGAACCATTATTTATGAAGAAGATGATTGTCTATTTATGTTCACTTCAAGATTAACCGTATTCGGTATGGAGTTCTTTGGGAACAAGAACCATAAGAGTAAATGATGGATATTTGAAAATTTAATAAGAAGAAGTATTCTTCAATTTAATTTTAATAATAGATTATTATACATGGGCGGGTGCATGAAGTTGGTCACACTTTTGTGGCCAAATGGGAAAAAAAATTGAAAAGAGATAACGCGAGCGCGTTATAATGCGCTCGCGTTATGTGATTTTAAAAGCAAAAAAAAAAGTGAAATCTGTATCATTATCTTTTTACTGTTTCTCAACTCTACCCGCGGCCAAAAACCCTCACTTTCGCGCTCACGTTCTAGGAGGAAGGATTTCTACCTATTTCATCAAGAACAATTGGATTTTCTTTGCAAATATGGCATGCGAAGACGACGAAGAGATGCGGGAGGTAAGTATTGTTTGCTATTTGTTTTGAGTTTGTTAGTTTGAAATTGATTTTGTTTGTTTTAGGTTAGATTTGATTTTTTTTTAAAAAAATTGGAGTAAATCCTGCAAATCCTCAACAAATTCCTCAACAAAAAAATCAACCTCCCCCACCATTCTCTCAACATCCTCCTGGCACTCAAGAAAATTTGAGTGAAATTGAGAAAAATAGAAAACAATTTGAGGATCTTATCAGTAGGTTGAGTTCAATCCAAATGCTTCAACCACAGAAAGAATACTTCTAGCAAATTCATTGAAAGATATGTTAAAAAATGTAGATGCAATCACCCAACAAATATCTGGATGGCAAGATAGGAGGCAGATAGCCAAGGCATATTATGTAGACAAATTATCATATAAACAAGTAAAAGATTTAAAAATTACTAAAGGTGATTTGTGCTCTCTATTCACTGACCCTAAAACAAATCGAAATCTTACCCTCAATGCAAAGAGGTTTTCTATTCATTGGTGCCACCACCAAGAGACTAAGAACCATTTTTATGAAAGATGGTATATGGTCTTTGATTACCCACCGTGCAATAATTGTGAAGTCCCCCAATATTTTCTTAGGAAACTATACAATGAGTTTGTATTGAACCAAATCCCAAATTATTTT
Organism: Sequoia sempervirens; assembly: GCA_007258455.2. Lineage (NCBI taxonomy): Eukaryota > Viridiplantae > Streptophyta > Pinopsida > Cupressales > Cupressaceae > Sequoia > Sequoia sempervirens. Next base: position 142,958 of record VDFB02140357.1, read on the forward strand.
GATATGAGAGAGTTCTAGGGGAGAGGTGGGGGGTCAACTCAGGATAGGCCCGGTGCACAGCCGGATCCTATGCGGCAAGGGAGATGACCTCTCGCTACGCCACCTCATGAGCAGATTGTGATGCCCGCCGTTGCGAAGGAGAGTGCTGACATAGAGACATTGCAAGCGATCACAACTTTGACCTGGAGTGTCATCCATCACACTAGCCCTATTATACAGCGCCATCCAGGGGAGTCTTCAGGTGGTGGCCTTCAAACCCATGTGTGTCAATCTTGTGGGGCGACTTGTTCGTATGACCCTATTGGCACTCAGGAGGGTGCTACGCAGGATCCATATGCATCTACGGGGATGGAGAGGATGACTGAAATTTTTCATGATGCATATGGCATTGACACTCAGGTAAAATTTAGCATGTTCAATGTTGAATTTAATTAAATATTAAATTTCGATTGTGAAATGCAAGATTAACTAATTTAGTTTTATTATTTTAATAAAATTGCAGGGTCACAGTGTAGAGACTGGATACACCAGTCATCCACCTACTTATTTTTGCAATAGACCTATTAGTGGGGTATGTAACTAGTAAAGAATTATAAATTTATTACATGTTAATAGCATTGTTTTACGAATGGTATTTTAATATGTGATTTTGGATGTTGAATAGGGTAATGTTAGAGGTTTCAAGGAAACACCTCCTAGTGCCAGTAGATTTGATCAAATGTTCACGGAGGTAATATAGAATAAAGAGAACCTAACTAATGAATTCTAAGTTTAATATATTTGTGTAGTTTATATTCATATTGTTGGTTACATTGCATTACACATCATTCAAACTCAAAGCATTACTTCAAATTTGATAACTAATAATCAGAAATATATAGTTTAATACTTGTACTCAAAATTTTGTTCATTAGATCTCATACATTATAAGTCATCATGTGGATCGCTATTGTAACTTTTTTGTGATTGAATAATTTGTTGTTTTATTTTCAAATGTTGGTGACAGAAACACCGCCAAATGTTACGAGGGCAATGGATATTGGTGTTTCCTCCGCTATACAATCCTCGATGGCTTTGATAGGGGAGGTATGAGGCAAAATACTAAATTTCAATTTACATGCGTCGTTATAGATGAACTAGTTCTAGTGAAAAATAAAACCATTATTGATTCGCAGTTTAATTCCTATTTGGATGGTTTATATAGGGCTTGAGCATGCCTCAACATCAACGTGAAAATATTTCCATCGAGGAGAGTGATCGTGAGTTGGCCATAAGTGATTATTTTGTTAAATATATCAATTTTTATAATGTAATTTCTATATATTAATGTCTTTACTTCTTATTGTAACAGTTAAAACTTCACCAAGAGCTAAACACTAGGAGGAGTAGTAGGAGCACTCCTCAAGCACAACAAAAATGGGTGACAGACTTATCACCATCGGATCGCCAAGCAAAGGGAAAGAAAATTGTATTTGAACCAGAGCATGGAGAGAAATGAATTTTGAATGCAGAGCCCTTTGTTGTATGCCTACATGGCAATTTTGTACATATTTTGTATTGGATATATTTGACATTCTATGCCTATATGGCATTCTTGTAAGCCTATATGGCTATTTTGTAACTATATTTTATACTTATATCAACATATATTGATGTATGCGTACATGGCTATTTGCTTTTAATACAAATCTTTTTTATCGATGGTGTCCATATTTGCATTATAAATTCATGGTTCAATAGATATGAGTTATGTGTATTCAAGTGTATACTTTACAACTTACGCGCATATACTTTTTGACTTACATGTGAACATCGAAAAGTGTGAAAATTTGTGTTTGGAAGTCAAATGTAAGCCAAATTTGCAATTCTCAGTTCTTGCATACTCGATCTTATGGACTTATTCCTTCCTTTCACATATTTTGATATTTCTCATTTGGTGCAAAAGACATATTCCTCATTTTTGAACCACTTATAGCAAAGAGATTCACAATAATACTTTAGCATTGGAACACTACTCCATACTTCTCTTGTCTAGACCATAAAGGATTGAAAATTCTTAATTTGATGCAATGATAGTCGTGAGATGAGAATTTATATAACCATGCCCATTTTGAAACTTCGCATCTAATACTGCATCAACAAGAACTTAAGAAGTGTTGCATAAGAGTGTTAGGTTTGATAGGCCTTCTCTTCCCTAAGGGAGGAGAGCCTGCATCTTGAATTTTGAACAAAATTTTAGAAGCAAACATTTTACAAAGCTTCAAACCTAGAATGACATATTTGGCTAAGTCTATCTTGAAAATTATCAATGTCTGCAGTTCAAACTCTGAGGAGATTCTCCTTAGAAACCTTTACCTTTTTTCCCGTGAAAGAAATTGCAGCGGATTGCATGAGTTTATCTTATTTCTTTCTCAGGTTCCTGGTCAATCATTCATGGATCAGGATAGTTCCGTTCTAAGGCAAGGACACCAAAAAAATCATTGAGATTCTTCTACGATCTGCAAGAAAAAGGTTTTGGCTCTTTCACAATGTAAATAATTATGTAACACTGTTTTCTTGTTTGCCTTCCACACAAAAAAATGTTCACACTTTTCAAATTGATCAATGATCAATAATGGTTGATTGCAAACACTTGACATTTTTATGTTTGAACTTTAATTTATAATTTTGTATCATGACATTCGAGTATCACTAATATTTTAATATTTGACTATGAGAGAGTAGTGGTTTATTTTGCTATGTTATTTGACTATTAATGGTGGTGTATTCTGACTTGATTACTGCTGCAAATATGTATATATTTCTGTTTTTTATATATTTTTGTATTACCGAACCCAAAACGAACCCAACCCCCCAAAAAAAAATTCCCGAACCGGCGAACCGGGTTCTCGAACCCGAACCCAAACCCAAAACCGAACGTGCTTAGTAAAAAATAGATTTTTGTAGTTTATATTCATAATGTTGATTACATTGCATTGCACATCTTTCAAACTCAAAGCATTGATTCACATTTCATAACTAATAACTAGATGCTGATAGATGACAAAATTTCAATTACAATATAGTTTTTACAAATTCAACCTAAGCAGTTATGCAATTAGTTCACATTGCATAACTAATAACTAGGAGCAGCTGCCAATTGCATTTGCTTGTCATGGCATTCTATGAGACCACATTTCTTTGAGGCATTTTTCAAGCAGTTCAACGCCTTGTCTATACTACCACATTTTTGATACATGTCTACCAAAGCATTTTGTCAAATAGTTCAAGTGTTGCCTTGTTGCTATGGCTGAAAGCCTAAAACAAGTGCTTTCGAACAAGCTATGGATGCTTGGAAAAAATCTATCAAAAGCATAATAGTAAGCAATATCATAAAAAAGGTAGCACGAACTCTTTGAAAAAATGCCTCAAAGAAATGAGGTCTCATGACCTGATGGAATGTCATGACAATCAAATGCTTTTGATTGTCATGGCATTCCATCACCATGAGACCTCATTTCTTTGAGGGATTTTTTCAAAGATTTCACTGCCTTGTCTATGCTAACACATTTTTCATACATGTCTATCAAAGCATTTTATCAAACAATTCATTGCCTTGTTGCTATGGCTAAAAGCCTAAAATAGGTGCTTTCGAACAAGCTATGGATGCTTAGAAAAAATCTATCATAGCATAATAGTAAGCAATAGCATAGACAAGGGAATGATAATAGTCTCTCATAATTAGTGGAATGCCATGACTACTTTAAATGTTAATGAATTTTCATGGCATTCCATCACCATGAGACCACATTTCTTTGAGAATTTTTCAAACAGTTAATTTGCCTTGTCTATGCTACTACATTTATCATACATGTTTACCAAAGCATTTTATCAAACAGTTTTCTTCCTTGTTGCTATTTCTAAAATCCTAAAATAAGTGCTTCCAAAAAAGCTATGGATGCTTGGAAAAAATCTATCAAAGCATACTAATAATCAATAGCATAGAAAAGGCAACAAGCTGTTTGAAAAAAATCCTCAAAGAAATGTGGTCTCAATGGTGATGGAATGCTTGACAATCCCATAGCAATTAAACGTCATGGCATTCATCATGCCATTCCATCACCATGAAACCACATTCTTTGAGGCGGCTCAAAAGAGTTCAACGCTGCCTTATCCTATGCTACTACATTATCATACATGTTTACCAAAGCATTTTATCAAACAATTCACTTCCTTGTTGCTATGGCTAAAAGCCTAAAATAGGTGCTTCAAAAAGCTATGGACTTGGAAAAAATCTATCAAAGCATACTAATAATCAATAGCATAGAAAAGGAAACTATTTAAAAGCCTCAAAGAAATGTAGTCTCAGTAATTGATGGAATGCCATGACAATCCATAACTTAATTTTCTTGTCATGGCATTCGTCGTACCATTCCAATCACCATGAAACCACATTTATTTGAGGCATTTTTCAAAGAGTTCACTACCTTGTCTATGCTAACACATTTTCATACATGTCTATCAAAACTTGTTTATAAGTGATTCCATTCCTTGCTGCTATGAAAACAAAGCCTAAAATAGGTGCTTTCAAAACAAAGCTATGGATGCTTGGAAAAAATCTATCAAAAGCATAATAGTAAGCAACAAGCTGATGCAATACAAAGATTGCCAAACCACTCTCAACAACTTAGGGACTCTTGTCCCAAGCTCATCTTGGAAGATCAAACAAATTTCAATATTTCATCAGAAATCTACTTTTCATCCACTCAAATTCTCTTATCATTCATCATTCATCCTTCCACAAATTTGTATTCCAATTGACTCATTCAAAGCAAAAAACCATTTAGAAAACTTTGATTCAATCAATTAGATCAACATGCATTTCAAAAACACCATTTCCAACAAGGCACTCTTCCATTCAATCAATTCATTCAACTTGTCCCAAATAGTCAATCCATCATTACAATTGGCTTTCAGACTTTTACCAAACCATCAAGCACTGTGAACATCATTATTACAACTAATACAAATTAGGAACTTGCTCTCTTAACTTTGTTTTGACTGAACTTACAATTTCATGTATTATTTTACACCAAGTCTCCTCACTGTCCAATTGTCAAAACAACATATCTCACTTCTAAACCCTGTCCAAGACTCCATACATCCCTGACACCATCACTTAGACAACATTATCCCAAAATCAACTCACCGATCACTGTTAGGTCATACTTCTATTCTTTGAGCAGTCAAGGCACTACTTCTCAATGAGACATTCATGCCCTAAATCGGGTAAACCAAACACACTAGTTTCAAAACCCAAGATCCAAAACACTTTTATAGACCTCTTAATGCCCATGTCCTCATATCAAAAACTCAGAATAACTTATATTGAAGAAATAAGCAGTTTTTAGTCTGAATGCTGTAAAAAAGGCTACTAAAATAGGCCTGATTTTCAAAGAAGACCCCCTTCAAACATTCCCAAAACACTTAAAACCTCAAAAAAGTCATTAGACATAACACAAAACTCCCAATTTATCCATTTTTAGGGATTAAAAGACTCCTTTTGATAGTATATTGACAAACCCTTGTTTATAGGGTGAAAAACTCAAAAATCAATGAGGGTTTCCTGTATAGGCTACATGCAAACCTCAAAACCTCTGGCCAACCATTGGAACATGTAAAAATATATCTGAAAATGAATTTGGAAACATCTTCTAACCCATGCACTTGTTCTTTCTCCACTGTCATGCTGGAAACTGTTCATTTTGACTAGAAAACTCAGAATTTCCTGTGTAGCAGCAACTCCTTCAAAGTATTATTGCTTTTTCCTCCACTCACAAACATCAAAACATAACAAATAACCTATCCCTAACCTACTCCACCAATCTACCTGACCTACATTGGTGGAGTAGTGTGGAAATGCCTTATAAGACTCTCAAAACTTAATGCACAGGATTTCAGACTGAGCCATAAGAAGAATGCTTAAACAAACATTAAATTTATTGGATTCCTTCCCAAATGGATGCAAACAAATGGTGATTCCCCAACCTACTGGAAACAATCTAAATTTGAACCCTAAACTCTTGCACAATCTGTACAAGTTAAGAAACAACTGAAAACCACATAAAATAAGCTAAAATAGGGAACTCTTTGTTAATTTAATTCTTCCAAAATACAATGTTCTCTTTGCTCAGCCTTTACAATGCTTTTAAAGAAGTTTCCAACCATCAACTACCTCTTCATCTTCCTTGAACGACCTATGACTCATCCTCTTCCTTGATTTTTTTGATTTTCTTGTTTTGTCTCTTCACATTCCTTCTTTTTCTCTCTTTTACATATTTAGCATTTTGACAATATTATATTTTGTGCTTTTCATGCCTTGATTACATTTAATTTTGGCATTACATGGACTTAAATACATTTTTGACAACTTAGCCTTTTGAAGGAATTACATAACCTAGGTGCTCTTGCACCACAAGCTATGCTCTCATGGTTTTTTTTCACATCAACGTGATTTGATTCACATTTTTTTCACGTGAAAATCAACGTGAACCAGATTTTGTATTATGGAGCTATATTAAGCTGCCACTTCGAAAACCAATGTAATAATGATACAAAATAATGTTTGAGACTACAAGAAGGCATCAAAATGGCTAGTGTACTAAATAAATTCTTATGATTTATGAATAATGTTGATAACTCTACTCAGTTGGCTTCTTTTTTCAAAATCATACAAATTGAACCCTAGCATCAATAGACTTTGTATATTAAGCTACCACAATTCAAGTTACATCAGGCCCATATCACTGAGACACAACCTAAACAATAGGAGGAATGGCCTATTTCAACATACTACACTCAAACCCTTAAGGGATCGATCCAGTTGAACGTAGCTCAGAGTGATTTTGTGTGTTTGGGTGTGAAAGAGGACCATTCCTAGCGTAAACATGCCTATTTGAACGCATTGGAATAGTCTGTTTGGTCACACGAGTTGCAGAACGAAAATTGCACCACCTTGCAACTTTCCACTGCTTGCATTTGACAATTTTTCCATCAACTGAAAACTAGACACCACAGTAAAACCACTCTGAGATAACGAAAATCGAGAGAGGTTATTATATAGGGGCCCAACATGATCTCATAGGATCAGGCAAGAATTTTATAAGCATCATGGTGTCCGAGTAACCTCATGCTGAAGTTTGCAGCCATTTTTCCCTTTGGACCCTTAAGAGATCGATTTGGTTGAACGTAGCTCGGAGCGATTCTGCATGTTTGGGTGTGAAAGAGGACCATGCCTAGCGTAAACATGCCTATTCAGACGCATTGGAATAGGTTGTTTGGTCACATGAGTTGCAGAACAAAAATTGCACCACTTTGCAACTTTCCACTGCTTCCATTTGACACTTTTTCCATCAACTAAAAACTAGACACTACAAGAAAACCACTCCGAGATAACGAAAACCGAGAGAGGTTATTGTATAGGGGCCCAACATGATCTCATAGGATCATATGAGAATTTTATAAGCATCACGGTGTTTGAGTAACCTCATGCTGAAGTTTGTAGCCTTTTTTCCCTTTAGACCCTTAAGGGATCGATATGGTTGAGCGTAGCTCAGAGTGATTTTGCGTGTTTGGGTGTGAAAGAGGACCATGTCTAGTGTAAACATGTCTATTCAGATGCGTTGGAACAGTCTATTTGGTCACATGAGTTGCAAAACAAAAATTGCACCACTTTGCAACTTTCCACTACTTCTATTTGACACTTTTTTCATCAACTGAAAACTGGACACTACGAGAAAACCACTCTGATATAATGAAAACTGAGAGAGGTTATTGTAAAGGGGCCCAAAACGATCTCATAGGATTGGACACAAAGTTTATAAGCATCACGGTGTCCGAGTAACCTCATGTTGAAGTTTGTAGCCATTTTTCCCTTTGGACCCTTAAGGGATCGATCTGGTTGAGCATAGCTCAGAGCAATTCCGCATGTTTGAGTGTGAAAGAGGACTATGCCTAGCCTAAACATGCCTATTCAAACATGTTGGAATAGTCTGTTTGGTCACATGAGTTGCAGAACAAAAATTGCACCACTTTGCAACTTTCCACTGCTTCCATTTGACACATTTTCCATCAACTGAAAATTGGACACTACAGGAAAACCACTCCGAGATAATAAAAACCAAGAGAGGTTATTGTAGAGGGGCCCAATGCAGTCCCATAAGATCAAATGAGAAGTTTCTAAGCATCACGGTGTTTGAGTAACCTCATGCTGAAGTTTGCAGCCATTTTTCCCTTTGGACCCTTAAGGGATCGATCCGGTTGAGCGTAGCTCGGAGCAATTCCGCGTGTTTGGGTACGAAAGAGGACTATTCCTAGCATAAACATGCCTATTCAGATGCGTTGGAACAATCTGTTTGGTCACATGAGTTGTAAAACGAAAGTTGCACCACTTTGCAATTTTCCACTACTTCCATTTGACACTTTTTTCATCAACTAAAAACTGGAAACTATGGGAAAACCACTCTAAGATAACGAAAATCGAGAGAGGTTATTGTAGAGGGGCCCAACATGATCCTATAGGATCATATGAAAAGTTTATAAGCATCACGGTGTCCGAGTAACCTCATGCTGAAGTTTGCAGTCATTTTTCCCTTTGGTCCCTTAAGGGATCGATCTGAACGTAGCTCGGAGCGATTCTGCATGTTTGGTGCACAATCTGTTTGGTCAGACGAGTTGGAGAACAAAAGTTGCATGACTTTGCAACTTTTCACAAGGCAAAAAGACACCTAACCTTCAAATCTTGCTTCCAAACTCTTACCAAACCTTGGTACACTTTATTCATCTTTATTTTGACATGAACAAAGCTAAAACACCTTCTTACAACATTGTTTAATCAGATTTCACAATTGCTTGCAGTAGAAAACCAAATTTGCTTATAAGTGCTAAAACACTAAATTAGGTGTAACATGCAAACCACAATGAATATTTATAGGATAAATACATTTTAGGGTACTCATTTTGGCCATTAAAAACATATATCATTTTCAAATACACTTATTTTGGAACACATGCCTGCTGTCCCAACTTCTTTGCTTCTATAGAACCCCAAATAGGCCATTTTAACAAAGAAAGTAGTCTTTAATCATCACCAAAATACCAACAAACCTCAAAAAGTATTTTTCCATGTGTAAAAACTCTCAAATAAATAATTTTCAAGATGGAAAATTCCCAACAATACACAAAATTTGTAAACCCTTGATTATAGGGTGAAAATCACAAAAATCAGTGAGGGTTTCAAGTATTTCACTCTAAGAAACCTCAAACACTCCGGACAACACTTGGATCATGCCTTATTATGTCTAAAATTTCTTTTAGAATCATTTCCCTAGACATACATTCATTATTTCTTCCATACCCTGCATAAAACCTCCATTTTTGGATGAAAAACTCAGATTTTGGCTATGTAGCAGCAACTCCACCTTTGCATTCTTAACTTCCCTGCACAAAATGACTCAACCAAACAATAAACTAATGCAAACAGGGATTGGAATCTTTCAACAAACACATTTAGATTAGTCCCAAGTAATTTGCAAAACCCCGAGTATCTATCTTGACAATTATCTCCTTTCAACTACGTCTACTCTAGTAGCCATACAAACCATGTTTTTGGGCTTTATCACTTTAGCTTCCCAAATGAATTCTCAAATAAATGAATGTTTTTGAAGGCATATCAACTGATGTAGAGTAGGGTGGAGGAATACAAATTTAGACTTAAGAACCAAGAAACCAACTCAGGTTCATATATCTAATCCAGCTTCAATAAGGTCAGCACTATAGTCTTCCAATTCACCATTGAACAACTAAAAGACCAATTCCTTAAAAAGAATTGTAAAAACATCCATTGATCATCCAAATAACATTCATACTTCATCAAGAAGATAGATCCAAGCTTACACCTAAGATTCATCTGGCAAAGCTTAAAGAAACATCAAGGTATCATGCTCAAGGGCTACAAGAACTAGCCCAATTTTACAAACAAACCCACCTTTAAACTTCTTTTCATAACAAGATCTCCTAGATAGTCACACCTTGTGCTTCAAAACCACAAATTTTCTGGTCAAATACTCCGTACAAGTCTACTAACCTGTTGCTCCAACAAACCCTCATTTTCCCTCCTAAAATCTAGGGTTTCTCAAGATCTTCACTCAAACAGCCACAATACACAAAACCAAAACATAAAACATGTTTCCCTAGGTCTACTCAGACCTTCCAACCCTTCCTAAATTCAATCCCAACCCAAATCCATGAAAAGACAACTTGAAACTAGCATTTTCACATAGAAACTTAACATTTTCTGCTTAGGCATCGTAAGAATTCGGACATAAAGACCCCCTCACCAAGAAACTTCATTCCACACCTAATATACATGCATTCAAGTCTTCCCACAAAGTCACATGGCTTTACAGTAGGTGGGAAGACAAAAATTACATTTTTTTAATCACAAAATAGTGATAAATCTGTTACATAGGCTGCTACAGAAAAATCAGTATTTCTCCCTCCAAAATGAATATTGGAAGCCCTAAATGGAAGAAAATGAAAGCTAATTCACAATACTACATGAAAAAATGAATGATAAAGCCTTCTAAGAATGTACAGGTCCGTACAGGTGAAGAAAACTCTGAAAATACAGTAAAATCCGGGAATACAATGAAAAATCAGAAATAAAGCGTTGAAAACTCTGAATCAAACATTAACCAAACTTTCTATATTGAATAATTAGCCTTGAATGGACTTAAAATAGAAATTAAAATGTCTCTTGATCTTCTCCAACACATATTCTTGCCTTTTGAACTTCTTTCTTTTTGTCTTCCACTAAAATTGCTAATTTTGGCTTTTGGCAGTTTTTACAACTTTTGCATTTTGCAATTTTTCAATATTTCTTATGCAACTCTTTAAAGAATCCTTCCTAAGACTCACATTACATGATAAATGGTCTGTAAATCCCTTATTTAACACAAATAACCCTAAAACACTTAAATTACAAGGTTCACCACATGAATCCCCCTATTGATCAACTTCTTTACATCATGACTCAATTGACCTAATACATACAAAAATTGTATTGAATCCTTATTAAATGAAATAGAATGACCTAAAACCATCTAAGAACACCCTAAATGATCAAATGACCAAATAATAGAAACCACAAGGTTCAAGTGTTGAAAAGATGGAGTTGGTGCTCCTGCTTTCAAAAGTATGATTGCCAACAACATACAATGTTCACAAGGCCTTTTTGAAGGCATATCAACCTCCTCAACCGACTACAACCACTTTTCAACTTCTTTTACAAGTGTGACCCTTCAACTTCTAAGTGAAATGACAACTTTTGGTTTGAAAACATTACATTGTTATATGCAACTTTTGACATATTGATTCAAATGACTCCATACCTAAACTAGTGACCTTATGATGGCCTCATTACATCATCTTGACCCTTACATTACGAATTTACATACATTTTCACATTTAGGCCATTCAAGGCTTCATTACACCAAATTGACAACATGCTAACATGACATTGCAACCTCATATCCTACCAACCTAGATTGACTTAAAACACTTCCTAATGGTCCTTGTGACCTTATTACAACATTCTTCATGGACTACAAATCAAAATTTAACACTTGACCACCTTGTGGTCCTGATTGTCCTTGGTGCTCCCACACCATAAACACCCTACTATAACCCTATTCCACTAATCTACAAGCCTAATTCAGTGGAGTATGCTTTATTTCTTTACTTGACTCTCAAAACCTCAAATTGATGGTTCCAAACTAAATTTCAGAAAGTGTGCTCTAACAGTGGAAAAACTCAATGGATTTTCTTCTAGATGGACTCAAAAGAAACCTAATTCTCTGTATTATCTTAATCTACAAAGGACAAGGCCTAAATCTACTGTACATGCGGTACAAAGCTAACAAAACTGAAAGAAAACATAGAAATTTATGAACAGGGAACTTTTATTGCAAGATTTCATTCAAAACAGAATTGAGATTTGTCAAGATCATCAAAATAAGGATGTTGCATTTCTTTTTGCTTGAGATTCTCTTGGATGGCTCATAAATCTGCATTTTCTACGAGGGACCAATCAATTTTTACTATTTTAGTTACAAATATGCAAAGGAAAAGAATAAAAAGAAATAGCTCATCCAAAATAGATGGAAGGCACTTACAGATAGGCATGGCAGTCTCTCAAGTTAGTCAGTCTTGGTCATACATCTTCACTGGGAGTTCCAAGATACCTATTGCACACAACACCTCTCATGAATAGAATTTCTTGAAATTCGAGATGCTCTTATAATGCCTACGTCAAAGGTGGTCATGATAAGGTTAAATTCAAATGAATAACTTGAAATTGGCTCACCAAGCTTCACATGCACTTTTGTAATGGCTTAAAATCATAATTGAGATTTGTCGAGATCATCAAAATAAGGATGTTGCATTGCTTTTTTGCTTGAGATTCTCTTGGATGGCTCATAAATGAGCATTTTATGCAAGTGGAAACCAATCAATGTTTGCTTGGTTACATACAGATACACAAAGTAAAATAAGATGATATCATTGGCATCAACCAAATTGACGTGGATACAAGTATAAATTAATAAGAACCATTGTGCATATACTTACAAATTAATCCAATGAACCGTCTAGGTCTGCTCTACTCTTTATTGTGTCAAGTATTGCCTCATGGTCAGACTCACGGACCTTCCACAAGGTCTTGTTCAAAGGTCTACCCCCATATTTGGTCAAACAAACATTGGATGCCATGACAAGGTTTGAGCAATGAAGAATCTTATGATGCGAGTCAAATTCCTCAAACAACCAATGTTTAACACTCTTATGTGGGTACCTTCTCAGCCACGTTCCAGTAACAACAACTAAGCTTGTAGGGTATTCAATGTTTTCTCCATCTATAATTGGGGCTTCCAATTTCTTTTTTGCCTCAACACAACGACACAAGTAATAGTCCTGCACTTCGCTGTCTTCATCCCAATAACTCCCAGATAAACATGCCCCGTGATTATATGTGCGACATATCTCTCTTGAAATTCAAATGAACATTACAATGTTAATGTTTTGACAACAATATAGAATTTCAAATACTAAGAAAGTAGATATATTACCTGGTTGAACTAGATCCGATACATGGTCAAAGTCGATCGATGATTCCATCTATGTTAGTTCCAATGCCATCGAAGGGTGATACATGTGAAGTGGGCTAAGATAACTTGTCAGCCATTTGTCAACCCACTCCCCTAACTCACAATCATTTCAGGCTTGCATTCTACATGAAGAACAAAAGCATGCCATCTTACGTGTATCGATACTCCATGAACCAAAGATTTGAGCTTAAGGAAAGGAGGCAACTCCACTCGATCCTATTAGGTGTACAAATAACTCATATGGCAATGTTAGTATCATCCATCAACCAAAAAATCATGAACTGAAGATGTACCTTCATTACCTAGACTCCATCGGGCATTACAATTCACTCGACGCATTGATCTCAGACTGGCCAATCAGGTAATCGCTTTTATACTTTAACTTCTTCTCATAGCAATGTTTTTACACATGTTTGCACTATCATGTTTCCTCCCTCTTTCCATGCCCAACTTCACAAAAGTTCTACATATGTTGAACACCTATAGTGAGATGCATCCCACACAACTAGTAGAACATACACGCATTCTTGAACTATGCTGCACAGTTATCTGACCATATTATATGTCGACTGTATGCTATGCCCCACTGAGAAAAATCACTATAGAAAATCTAGAAGAAACCTTGAATGAACTTTGGAGAATGTGTGTGATCATCACTAATATAAAAGATAATTCCCTCAATTACCTTTGTCCTTCAGGATTCATCAATCGTGAAGGAATGAATGCTATGTGCACAAATATCGAAACCTATTTGGAGTTGTAATACTATGACTGCACCTCACATTGTATCTGTAGAGTGTAGTTCTTTGCAAATTCAACCACTAACACTATGCTGCCAAATGGAAAGGTGTCCTTGCATAGCTTGAATTGTGTGTCCATCCATTGGGATCTATGGGTATGCCTTGCATACTCATACACTATATTCTCACGAAACATGGACATAAAATGATACACTGGAATCTTCTCAACAACCAAATCACACCTTTTTGCTTGAGACCCATCTTTTGTAGCGTATGCCACTATTTTATACTTCTCGAAATCTACTAGTGTATGCCCCACCTCATCTGTGCTTTCCATATGTTGACATACTTGCATTCGTTGCAAGCCACCACAACACTCGCATGAACCATCCAAGCATGTTCTCCTGTAGAATATTTTTCCATCCTCTATTTGACATAAACTTTTTGATAAGAACTCTCTTGAAGATTTTGGTGGGGCTTCTATGCCACAATCCTGTAAAACATCATTAGTATGAAAATCTAAACATATAGAACGATAAACATCATAATGGTTAGCGAATTCAATATGCAGTCTATAGAAACAAGTAGTGCGTGTGTGATTTATATTGGCATAAAAAGGTTTAAGCATTTCAAAGAATCTTTGAGAAATACTAATTTGAGGATAAGCATTTTGAAATTTATGAAAAAATTGGGTTTGAATCGTATCCAAAAAATGCTTTGGATGTGGCTCACAATTTCGACTATCGATTCTCCTTCTTATGACATCCCTTTGATTCGGAGATGGCCTTGTATTATTCTTCCAATAATCTTCAATTAGTGTTCTCAATGCTTCAACAACTTTTTTATCTTTGTGTGGCAGTCTCCCCAAGAATGCCCATAATTCATTTGAATCGGTGCCCTCAATTCTTTGCCGCCTTTGAATGGCGTTTGATAAAGTTTTTCTACTAATTCCCATTTATTCACTTGTCTTTTTAATGAGGCGAGATCTCTTTGTTTGATAGCTTACCAAAGTCGATGTAATGACACGTCGGGTGACATTACTATCCTTTGAGCATGAGGTCTTACCCACATTGTCATAAGCATCCATTAGATTCTTCACAATAGTGTTTTCACTTGATGCATTTGATGTTCTCAACTTAAGATTCTTCATGATGTTTCTATAGTTTAAACCCCACATCATTTCAACAAATAGTTGACATCGTATGGTCTCTCATTTAGCCTTTCAAGAACATTTTCCAAATCTTTATCAGCATATCTTCTATGTAAGTGCATTTAGAACTTTACCTTCCATGTGCTACAAATATCCTTATCAATATTAATCAAATACTTTGGCATTTTATGCAAAATTCTAGGTGGTGTTCTCCTAGGCACATACATCTCAACATTAGCAATTTCATCAATATTTAATTGAGGTGGGCTAGATTGCGTACCTTCGACTAAGGGTGGAATAGAATACATACATTGAGGTTCATGTGGGGATGATGGTATACCTTGTTCGTCAAATCCAAGTGATGATGTACTCTCAACTTGAGATGCGATGGATGGTGTCCCTCCATATTAAATTATGGTAGATGGTGTCCCTCCATATTCACTTGTGGTAGATGGTGTCCCTTCGTATTCACTTGCGGTAGAGGGTGTGTCTCCAACTACTCGTGATTCCAGATCTCCCCTAGCACTCCACTCTTTCACATCTGCCCTTTAGATGCCATTCCTCTACAACCAGATTGTTTTCATCAATCGCTCCCAATTTTTTTTCAATTTCCATATTCCTCATCCATTTTTCTCCTTTATCCTCTCAAGGATTGAGCTTGATCATCCGTTAGTTTTTCGCTTTTAACAATTCGTTTCTTCGGCATGACGAATAATTTTACCTGTGCAAAAAGTGCTAAGTTGTCAAATTAACTAATTGAAAGCTTTGGAAGCATAACTCAATGAAAGCTTTGGAAGCATACACAAAGAAATTCCATTGACAACGTAAGGTTGTAACATGACAAACTGGTGCAGGAGCACCTAGGTCATGAAATTCCTTCAAAAGGCTAATTTGTTCAATTTTTAATGTTCAAGTAAATATGATGAGTGAAGGTCATGAAATGATGAATTTCAATGTATTTGCACCATGAAATAGGTCACTAGGTGATATTATTGAAAAGTTGCTTTTTATAACAAAAGTTATCAATTATTGTAAAAATGTAAACTTGCACAAAAGTAGGAAGGTGAAGAGTCTTTTATGTGGAAGGGCAAGGATGGGTTAATGAAGATGAAGAGGCAGTTATTTCAACTGATTTAGACACCTTTAAAAAGCATTGTAAGCTCGAGAAAGGCAGATCTTGTATCCCAAAAATCCATAAAAATCAATAAAAAAACCTCTGCTCAGTTATTTTGGAAAGCTTTTCTATTCTTGTTTTCAGGTTGCATAGTGATTCAAGCATTCTAAGATTTGATTCTTGTCAGGGAAAGAGACTTCTTTCATTCTTGAAAGTTGTAGGAATTGTAATTCAAATAATCAAGAATTTGAACTTAGTTTC